>ML808103.1:224368-239688 GCA_009831015.1 Picea engelmannii | reverse complement strand
GGAACGAAGCCAAGTGAGTTGTCGTAGTTTTCAAACCATTCAATTCTGCATGTGTAAGGATTCGAGAGCGGGGATAGGTCCAGGGTGGGATCACTAAAAGGTTGAGCAGGGGAGGGAACTGCTACAAGATTCAATATGGGGAAGCCATCATTTTTAAGGGGAGAACCAGAGGGGATGCCATCATTTTCAGGGGGAGAACTAGAGTCAGGCACCTTCCTTCCTCTTGTCGCATACCAGGCCACCCCTCTTTTGGATTTTACCCTAAGACAGGGCATGGTGTTGGTTACAGGCATAACCTGGGATAGAGAGTGCAAAGGAAGTGCAAGAACCTATGGCGGAGAGTGCAGAGCGTAGAGGAAGTGCAAGAACTGGGGATGGAGAACGCAGAGGAGTTGCAAGGAAATGGACCAGACCAACAGAACTCACAAATAAAGGAACGAACCAGAAGTCCAGGAGGCTGAGTGGCGGTCGCACCAGGAGGGGAAGACGAAATTGAAAACCAGGGAGAACTGAAAAATGCAGAGGCCAAAGGCGCAAATAAATTCTTGCGCACCCAAGCACTGACTTTGGAGCATCATTATTGGTTTGTTGATGGGAATATGGAGGCGTCCTGCCCATCACTATGAAATCTCCCACACAGATGAGCGTCGTGAGCATGCAATAAGCTGGCCGCGAGTGAAGTCTGAAGACTGGCGGCGGGGGATTCATTCCCATGAGGTGTGGATGAGGGGGGGCGAGTCTGAGCCGACGCCAAGTGGTCGGATGTCTGGCCAGATGGCCTCCCCTTAGTCTATCCACGTTTTGAGCCCGGAAACACCCCATTCAGGGATTTCCTACATAAATATTAATAACTTCACCATTATTCTTTTTTTTAATAAATCTTATTTTATAAATTTAAAAAAAAAATGAAAAAAAGACTTACAATAATATAATTTAGAAAAACATATATTAAAATAAGTTTAAATTCAATAATATATTTGGAAAAAAAATTACAATAAAAAAAATTTAAATTATAAAAATTTAAAGCTTTTTAATATTAAAATAAGATTAAATTTGACCATGTCTGGTTAATTCCAAGTTGGTTTAATTTTCTCATCCCGGGTTAATTTTCAATCGATACCAGTCTTGTTATAACTGGGTTAATTTTTAATTTGGATCAAGCTTGTTAATTGATGCAGGCATGTGAAAATCCAAAATTGGGTGCATTAAAAAGTCAATATCAACAACATTAAACTCCATGTACTATGTCATCCCTAAGTTGACCTGTCAACGACAATGTTTTGAATGATGTGTCCCATGGTAAGAGGGTACATATCACAATCTACAAGGTACATAGAGAGTTTTTCGACTGAGTACAAGGAGAGTTTTCAGGCTGAGAATATTTTCCCCAAGCAACGATTCGGGTAGCCCAAATGACTTTGGAGAGGGGGCCCAACCAACCATGTAGGCAGGTAAAAGAGAAATTGCAATCGAGATAAGTGTGGCCCCATCTAGTGCTTGCCAGAATGAGGAGAAGATTGAGGCTTTCCCTAGAATGTAATATGTTATAATGGTTTTGGATAGGGCACAATGCTCTAAGAGCGAAGTGACACGATAAGCATAGATTAATGTGATTTGTTTTAGATACGACGCAATGATTTAAGATAAAAGTGATGTGACAAACATAGAGTGATGTGATCCCACAAGGATTGTTGTCTGTTACCACATAAAATTAGCATGGATTTTTTTGGCTGGAACTCGACACTTGCGAGGAAGATAGAATTAGAGCTATGTTGTGAAACTATTTAGATCGACGCCTACATGCATGTTTTCCAGTGTTAAAAAATAGTACTAAAGAAGACCTGAATTTGGTACTAGATTGAGATTAAGTAAAGAGACTCGGGGATGAAGTTCACACTGCACAAGGATAAATAAAACCACTACAAATATCCTATCCCTTTACCATTCATGATTTCCCATATGTTTTCTACCATCCTTCCCTCTGGATTTTGACATCTATTAAATTAGAGGTTATATATCATGACCTCCATATGTTTCTTTCCAAAGTTAGGAGAGGATTAAGGGTTTACTTGCGATGCCAGTTAGTTATATTGGTGTTGGACTAGGGCATGATGTCTGACTGATTGAATTGATGGGATAAACAATGTTCATTGGATTTGTTGGAGCCGCCCTTGTTTTTTAACTCGTCACAATTTTCATTTTGGATACTTAAAATTCTAAAGATGGCCTTTTGATTCCCCCCCCCTTGAAACTTTGAAAGCTATGCAACCTTGTTGATTAAGCAACGATGCTCTGTCTACCCTCAAAACAAGTTCACTTTCATAAGATTGTTCGCTCTTTTTGTTTTATTTCGGGATCTCGTAAGTCGAATACTTTAATCCTTGAGTTCACACGTCCCGAGTCACGAAACGACGAAGTCGTTTTCAATTTTTGCTTGAGACATTAACTAAGGTAAAATCTTTTAACTCATGATTTGACATCTTTGGGTTTTCGTGCCTCAGCGTTGGTCACACTCAATTTTTTTATTTTTACGGCCCGAGAGCCGAGAACACGAGGTACTTTGTGATAACCTTGATCAAGAATTAAAGGCAAAAAGCTAACCTTGGTTAAATTTGTTCTCGGCGTCTCGCTACTCGGCACTATCTTTTCGAAAGTTATTGCGTCTAAAACCCCGACTCATGAAGTCGCGACGTAATTATAGCAAGATTATTTAGTCGCCTAATCTAATATTTTCTTCCCCTAATTTGAGCCTTAATTATCGCCATCTCGCGGTTTCACGACTTGGCATACTAATCTCCCAAAAAATTATCTTCGAAGTTTCGAGTTCCGATATGGCGAATAAATGGATTATAATATTAATGAAGTTCCAAATCACGATTACTGTTAATTAAGCCAAAGTCGGTCCTCGCGATCTCACGAGTTAGGGACTCAAAGTGTTAAAAGAAAATCTACGAAGTAGCAAACAACGAGGAATTGATAAAAGGCGGTAAATTTTGATAATTCAAGATAAAGCAAAATATATCCCGCAACCCAAGGCTTGCACATTTCTCGAGGTAACCATCTCGCTCCCTACTCCGACTGACTGTCAAACCACCAAACATTGATGACATTAATGGAGAATTAGGGTGAATCCACGAATAATAAGATCGGATTTTACGCAATAAATTTGTTTCTAATTGGGATTTGACAGACTTATTTCGAAAAGTACAGAATTTTCAAATATATACAGGAGTTTCATTTTATTATAATGAAAACATTTTTCATAAGCACGCAAAGCTCGTCATTTTTCGAGTGACCTAATTTCTGCATGTATACGCAGTTCTATCGCAGAAGGGTGAAAACACAAGTTTCAGCCATGGCTCCAAGGAAAGCAGCAAAGGCGAATATCGAGGTTGCAGGGCAAGGCTCGGATAATGTCTCTGACACTTCGCCCCGGAGTGTTGATTCAGTCCCTAGCTGGTCGTTTGTTTCAGATATTCTGCAATCTGAGTTGGTGAATTACTCAGACTCCGATGACAATGAAAAGGACGACTTGAACACTAAATACAAGATTGTTGTTCAATCTGGAATGCACAAGGTAGCAACTAGACCACGATTGCTTCCATATTATGACATGATCTGATGGGCGTTGGATCACATAGACTTACCCACCAGAACTATCATGAACGACCAACGAGTCACGGTCGGGACTTTTAGACCGGAGCACATCCAAACCATGTACAAGCTCCCGACAACATCTGAATACACATATGATGCTGAATTCCTGGAGGGATTCAAACAGAAGGAGTGCACTGAATATGACAAAACCATGCCTAGTTTGATAAAAGATTGGGTTTCGCGCTTCGCGAAATTCAGAGCAAATGACCAGGGTGTTTATTCAATCGCTTCGCTGGAGCCACAGTACAAGTATGTGGCAATGATGACATGCCGACTATTCAGAAGAGAGGACACATCACATTTCTACATTGCGTGGGTGCCTCTCATGTCTAGGGTTGCAGAAGGTTGCTCGTTTAATTGGGCAAAGATACTCTCGGACAGTTTGTCCAACCGGGTCACAGAGTATCGGGAGCAGAAGGCAAGCGGGAGACCATCCTCATTTTTCATGTCTGCGTATATCATGGACGCAGTATGTTCCATGACACCATTCCCTTTGATGAGCTGGGCTTGGAATCCAGCCCAAGAAAAACCTGTACATGAGTATCACAACAAACTGTGGGAGAATAAAGTGGACAAATTTATTTACGAAATTTTCAACTGGGTGATGGTGCCCCTGCACATCGCCATTTTTGATTGTTCGCCACATCGCATCTCGGACAACATTGCTGGAAATATGAGTGGTATAGCGGACTGGTACGTAGAAGTAGAGTTTTCCTATTTCAAAGTGTTCAGAGCTGCTGTTCCCCCGCTTGCACTACCACTGTTCATCCCCGACAAGCTGGCTTGTCACGAGATCGCCCGACAAACAGTGATTGGCGGGGTGAGTAAAGAGCTCAAAGCATATTCGAAGAAGGTATGGACGTTTTTCCCCATTCGGCTAAATTCTTATTCTTTATTGGATTTTAGGCATGCCAAAGCCGAGGCTGCAGCCCTGGAAGACCTGAGTTTGGTCTCCATTGAGTATAAAAAACATGATCCTCAGAAAATTGTAAGCAACCATTTAGCTAATTGTGGGATGAAGAGGTTTGAACACTAGTTTTCACCCCCGAATGACATTTTCTGAGGGGTGAGGTCTTATGGGGAAGTGCTAGTTCGGATCCGATCTTTAGCACCCGAAGACAAGGCCTCTGTATTAAAATTTCAGGAAAATAGACGAAGTTGTCTTCCTGCTGTGTTACGAGGAGTGAGCCTGGACGTTTCTGAGACGAAACCGAAGGATGCTTAAGGCTCCAAAGAAGCAACTTCTAGTTCAGGAAAAAGCCATAACAAGGGGGAGCAAACGAATAAGCCCAAAGCAGAGGCACAGAATCCGGACCCGCCAGAGACCCAGAATCCGGAAACTGAGACGAAGACCTTTGAACCTCCGAAGAAGCAGGACTCGGTCGTCACCCCAGGAAAGGCAGCGAAACAGATCGAGGAACCCATCACTTCTGTCACCCCCTTGCAGTCAACGCAAGGAAATATAGAAGAAGGAAGGATTTTCGATGAGGAACTGAGGCCTATCAGAGCAGAAGAACTTCCCCCAAATGAGTTCTTCTTTGACAAAAAGAGAAAAATGATGGTGAAAAGGGAGTTCTACCAGGACGAAGGATCGACTGCTAAAAAATTCAAGGTTATGACCGATGGAAAGAACAAAAAAGATGAGGAATTCGCCACGGAGATCGCAGGAACACAAGGAGCGTATGCATCGACAAATCAATTCTCGGTCGGGGTGTTAAAAAACCAGCTCAAAAGAAAGAATCGCCTGATCAAGACTCTCGAAGCCAGAGTAGCTTCAGCCACAGAAAGCGCTAAAGGTCAGGTGAGTGGGGAAATAGAACTGGCCTGAATAGCTGATAAAAAGGAAATAGAAGTGCTCAAAGCCAAGTTGGAACAAGCGCATTCAGTGATCCGAGACGGTCGGGTGCAGGCTGGTCAACAGAGGACTATGATTGCAGAGCTGCAAGCTCAGGTAGAGATCACTGAAAGTAGGGTGATCGATGTCGAGGGTTTTAAATCCTAAGCGACCTAGATTCGGAGCAAGATCTCTTCTGCACAGCAGAGTTTGCTTGCCAAAGTGGGAACAATCCGAGAATATTGTCTGTTGATGCATCAGGTTTCCGAGAACCTGACTGTCAGAGAAAGAGATGCAGGAGCGGCTCGGACTGCCTTCCAGGAGGCGGTGATAGCCACGAATGACAGAATTTCGGCAGGTTCTCCCAGACTCGCTCTCCCATAATAAACTAGAGGTAACATTTTGTTGAAGGATTGGGAGCATAACATTGCCCTGGGCAAGGAAAAGGCCCAAAAAGTGACCAATTCATCAGAAGAAGCCTTCAATTCTATAGAGGGTGAGCTGTTGGGTATGGACACTAGAGGCGATGCCGAAACATTAATACAAATGAATGTAGAATAGATCTTGCTTGATCTGAAAGAGAAGGAGGAGAGAGATTCGACCGATATCTCTTAGATGGACAAGGTGGACATGGCTCAAGTTGATAAGCATTTGATCTAGCCTAGCGCGCAACTAAGCGCCCTCGACATCGTCGATGCACAAATGGGGGACAAGCTGCAGTAGTTAGCCCGAGAATGTTACTTCGCTGAGGCCAGCTGTCAAGCGGAACCTTCACAACTTGTATCTCAGTTTGTGGATAGATGTATCCCCTGCGCTGAATTCGCGCGAAGACGAGCACCTGGCGCCAAGTGAAAATAGAGTGGGAGAAAGGGAGTGATTGCGCTGCTCTCGGTTGTAACCACATTTGTGTAACCGTTGAGATTCTAACTGATCTGTAAAATTGTATAAATATATCACAGAAAGAAATAAAGGGGGCTGGACCTTTTTGGTGTCGATTGTAAATAGAGTTTTTGCATTTGAGAAGTTAATATAAGAAAATCTGGAGATTCTCGATTCCGTCCAGATTGTGTTACAAGTTTGTTTCTTCGTATTTCATGTTTCATTTCATTCCATTATTCATAATTGATGTGCTTTGTTATACTTTAGTACGACCACTACTATAACAAAAGGAATTTGGTTTTCTGTATTTGTTTATTGTCTTTCCTCTGCACCAGCTATCAGCGGGTGTAAGACCAATCTGCACTTTCAGAATTCTATGTATATTCTTTGTTATGTCAGTTATTTTCTTACTAATTTCCTCTTCTGTTTATATGCGAGTTTTCTCTTTGACAGGAAACTTGCGTTATATGCAGCTAAATGTTTCTCTTTCACATCACACCTTTATATTAAAATATAATACAGTTACGGGAAAGAGCCTTCAATTTGCATTTCTATTTTATTCCAAAAACGTAAAATTCTCTTTATTTCGACCAAATCGAAACAACATTTAATCTCTCTTTAAATCCTTTCCTACTCTTACTGTTCCTCCATGACTGTCCCTGCAGCAACACAGCCTAATATCGAACCCGGACTAGCGAATCAAACTCATATTGCTTTAAATCTTTTTGAC
Source organism: Picea engelmannii (assembly GCA_009831015.1). NCBI lineage: Eukaryota > Viridiplantae > Streptophyta > Pinopsida > Pinales > Pinaceae > Picea > Picea engelmannii. The sequence goes on along the minus strand of ML808103.1, from coordinate 232,588 downwards.
ATAATCCCAAAAATTGCTAATAACCGAGAGGAACTTGAATGTTCATGGGCAACCATTGAACAAGATATAACTACTCAGGAACAGTTGGAAGCTAGACGACGCAAACATAGAAATCTTCCCTAGTTTCCTATACCGAAGGTTGACGTTACCTTCTTACCCATATTTCATTTACTTTCGAATGTCTTGACACTGTACTTTTTGAGCCTTAAGTACAGACTCAGGAACAACATCTTTCTGGCGCCGTTGCCGGGGAACGAAGTTACGAAATCTTTTCCCTGGGAAAACGACATTTATTTCGTTGAAGGTGTTACTCTTTGATAGTGAACATAGAGTACACACAATTTTAAGGCTTTTTCAATCTTTCACTTGGCGACTCCACGAAAACATAAACTGGCATCCGGTAGAAGGAATACCAGACAGAACCCGGATGGTAAGCTGATTACGCCTGTTACTGATCCTGAAATTTTTTTAAGGGCGAGAGGCTTGCTTGAGCCAACCGCTGCAATTTATAAGCCTAAAAACCCACCTTTAAAGACTAAATTCCATTTAGAGCCTTCTACTTCATGCAGTCCTCTGTTTGATACCAAAGATCCGATGACAAACTACTCTGAAGTTAGGAGTGAGATTCATCAGACTTTCCCATCCATACACAAGGGAAAAGGTCCTTTAGAAAGTTCGTTTTCAGTTGACATACCAACTTTTCTTCGACAGAACTTTCTGGTCTTGCCTGATTCCAAAGAGTGTGTTACACACTCATTTTCTACACCCGAGTCGATGGCAGGCGTCGGAGGAGGTGGTGGAGGTGCTCCTGGAGGAGGAGGTGGAGGTCAAGTGCAAGTCCCTCCTCCCAGAGTTTTAGCAAAGGTAGCAGCGAGATACGCTCCCTTGGTTTTTCCCATCCCCCTCCATGATTTGCCTGAAAACTACATCAAAAATTTTCCTAAGTTCATTGGGGAGGGAGATCTAACCGCAGCCAAGCATATAAATTTCTTTGACCAGTTCGCAGACGTCTGTGGTATCGAGCATGAGGATGTCTATTTGAGACTCCTTGTACATACCTTTGAAGGACAGGTCCGAACTTGGTTTCGGAGCCTCCCCGCAGCTTCTATCCGGACATATGATGCTTTGGAAGATGCTTTCCTCAGACAATGGAGAGAGAGAAAAGATCACTTATATTACCTTACCGAGTTTGGGTCCCTAAAGAAAAAGAACTCAGAAATAGTTATGGAATTTATTTTGAGATTCAACAAACGATATAATAAGATTCCAGCCATAGTTAAACCCTCTGAACCCTCAGCCAAAGTAACCTTCGCGGGAGCTTTCGAGCCGGATTTCGCACTACTTTTGCGAGAAAGAAGAGGAGCCACCCTAAATGGAATGCAAGACGATGCTGTCGAAATAGAATCTAATATGATGGCTTCAAGTAAATTAAAGGATAAAGTAGAAATAGTCAACCGCGATAATAGACGCTATAGGGAACTAGCAGGTCCTTCGGGCTCCAATAGATACACTGATGACCGAGTAGATGATATGGCCCGAATAATCAAAGAACTGTCCAACAAAATCTCTAGGATGGAGTTGGACCAGGTTAAAGCTGATTCTTCTAATAAAAAGGACTTCAGGAGAAACCCAAATCCCCAAAATCAACAGAGACAAATAAAGAACAAAGATCAAAAAATACAAACTCCACTAAAAAATGAAAATTTTATAGGAGCAAACGACCTCCAAGATTTCGAAGATTCGGAAGATGAAGTTGCGAATTTCAGTGATGAATGTTCGCAGCCATATCTGACTCGTGAAGACTATGAAAAATCTCTGAATACCCCACAACCGTCTATGAGGATGAAGGAGGTGATCACACTGATCCTTGTGTATCTCAACCAGAAATAAAAATGATAATGGCTGAGTTTCAACCAAAGTACAATCTAAGATCTAAAAATAAGCCCACCTAAACGAATCAACCTAAGAGAATCCTTCAAAGGGGTCAAGCTCATGAACCTCCTTTGGGAGAGACCTTGTTACCCAGCAACAAAACCAAGGTAGTAAGCACTCAAGAGTCCGAAGAGAAAAAAGTTGAAACTCAAATACAAGAAACCGAACTAGTAGATAAAGTTACGACTCCAAGTAGGATCACGAGTGATAAAGCGATCCAGACAAGTAAGTCAGAAAGGAAAAGTTTGGAAGTATCAACCAAAGAAATGGACAAGGTAAACACATATTTCAGTTTTGAAAATGAGTTAAACAAAATTAAGATACCGATTCCTTTGGTAGAATTAGCAAAAAACCTCGCTTATCGGAAGCAAATTGCCAAAGTGATGGGTGTCTATGAGCCAAAAATTCACTCTGATGTTATCAACCTGGAAGATGACAGACCTAACATCACCTTTGGTCCTCATTTTGAAGGGTCCAAAGACAACATCGCTCCCTTTTATATCACCCTGAATATACATGATCGGTTACTGCATAATTGTATGTTAGACTTCGGGGCTTCTCATAATGTTATGCCCAAGATTATAATGGACAAGTTGGGTCTCCAGATCACAAGAATTTATGGAAATCTGTACTCTTTCGATTCGAGAAAGGTTAAATGTATGGGGATGATAAAAGATCTGGTAGTTACCCTGGCTCAGGTCCCGGTCAAGAGTATCCTGATGGATGTGGTTATCGCAGATATTCCCCCCAAATATGGCATGCTCTTATCCAGATCATGGGGAGCCAAGTTGGGGGGTTCTCTACAGTTGGACATGACATATGCCACAATCCCTGTTTTCAGTGGTCAGTTCACTCGTTTGTACAGAGAAACAAGATTAGCGTATACCGTCAGTGATCCTCAAAACCCAAATAACTTTCCTATTTACGTTGCAGATCAAGATCTGGGGAATTGCATACTGTCTTTTGATGATGGTTTAGATGGGTGTCCAGAAGAACTCGATATGAATCAGGAAGAGTTTAGCCCCTTGACAGAAGAGCTGTGTAATACTGGTATTTGGAAAATGTATTTCTATGGCGCTTCATCTTCTGAAGGAGCTAGTGTTGGGGTACTTTTGGTAGCACCTGAAGGTAAGTTCATTGTTCCTTCTCCTATCGTTTGTAGTGGGACATAGATTACACCAATAACATATGCGAGTATGAAGCATTAATCTTAGGATTAGAGGCTGCAAAGAAGTTGAATATAAAAAACTTGGAGATATACGGTGACGCGGAATTGATAGTAAGACAAGTAAACAGACAATACCTAGCCAAGCATCCCAGGCTAAGAACATACAAAAATTGTGCTTGGGATTTGATGGAGAATTTTTTCTCATCTGTAAAGGTCCGTTTTATTCCTCGCACAGAGAATCTACATGCTGACGCATTGGCCAAGGCAGCTTCAACCTTTTCTCCTCCCACGACCGCCAAACTAAAATATCACATTGAAATCAGATACAAACCCTCTATACCAGACAATATCCGACACTGGCAAGTCTTTGAAGATGATGAACAAATCCATAAATTTATTATAGCAGTAGGTGAGTTCTCTGAAACTCATCCAGACCAAGAGAATCAAAATGACCCGATGTGGATTATGCAAGAGGGTGAAGATCCTGAAACCTTCCAAGAAAAAATAGCAGATCATCGTATGTTGGTCCTTAAAAACAACCAAATTCCGAAAGGCTTAATTCCTTTAGAGAGACTTTTCAATCAGAACGACATACCTGTGAAATCCACTTTGCAGCCCCAACCAGAAGAAGTGGAGGACTGCGATATAGGAACTGAAAAGGAATCCAGGATAGTAAATATATCTAAGTTCCTCCCTCCCAAGGTAAAAGTCCAGTACAGAGACCTACTAAGACAGTACAAAGATGTTTTCACCTGGTCCTATGATGAGCTTAGAACATATGATACTTCCATAATTGAACACAAGATACCTTTGAAGCCCAGGGTCAAGCCGTTTAGGCAAAAGATTAGGCAAATTAACCCCATTTTGTTGCCCGTGATTGAAAAGGAAGTTAATAAGCTTTTAAATGCGAAAATAATCGTACCTTTGAGGTACTCAGACTGGGTGGCAAATTTGGTCCCGGTCAGGAAAAAGAATGGAGAAATCAGACTGTGTAGATTTCCAAAACTTGAATAAGTCTTCCCTTAAGGATAATTATCCGCTCGCCAAAATGGACCACGTCCTAGAAAAGGTATTCGGAGTGAATCAAATGTCTATGATAGATGGGTTCTCTGGATATAACCAAATCGCCATGAACGAGTAAGACAGAGAAAAAAATGCTTTCACCACACCATGGGGTACATTCATGTATGACAAAATGCCGTTTGGTTTGATGAATGCAGGGGCTACATTCCAGCGTGCTATGGACATTTCTTTCGTGGGAGAAAGAGATAAGTTCGTAGTCATCTACCTCGACAATTTGATGATTTTCTCTAAAACCGATGAAGAACATTTGATCCATCTAAAACAGACTTTCGAAAAGTGCCGCAGGTATGGTCTGTCTTTGAACCCAAAGAAATCACATTTCGCTATGCGGGAAGGTAAGCTTCTGGGGCATATTGTATCTAAGGATGGGATCAAGATTGATCCTAAGAGGATTGAAGCAATAGAAACTATAAATATTCCCAGAAACGTAAAAGAGATTCAATCTTTCTTAGGTACAATAAAATTTTTACGAAGGTTTATCCCCAATTTTGCTGAGATTGTCAGATTGATCACAAGAATGTTGAAGAAAGATAACAGAGTAAATTGGACGACCGAGGATAAAGCATCGTTCGCGCATATTAAAAATTTTATCAGCGAGGTACCTGTGTTATCAAGCCCAGATTACTTGAAAGATTTCCTCATCTTCTCGTTTGCTTCTGAACATACTATCGCTGCGGTGCTCCTGCAAAAGGATGACGAAGGTTTCGAACGACCGATCGTGTTTTTTAGCAAGAGCCTTAGAGACGCCGAACTAAAGTATGACATAATAGAAAAATAGGCGTATGCAATGGTAAAAGCACTAAAAGCATTCAGAACCTATGTACTGCATTCAAAAATTATCGCATACATGCCAACCAGTGCTGTGAAAGATATATTGGTACAACAAGATAGTGATGGAAAACGAGGACGCTGGCTCGCCAAAATACAAGAATTTGATCTGGAAGTCAAGCCTACTAAATTGATAAAGGGGCAGGTTCTAGCCAAACTCTTGGCTGAGTCAAACCTTAGAGCTCTTGATATTAATTGCCTCCAAGGGGAAGACGAAGACACACACTTGCACGAGCCGGATGACCAGACAGATCCAAGCAAGGTTGAAAAAAAATTCATATCGTCAGGCTGGTATAAATACACAGTGTTCTACTTGTTAAACCTGAAATGTCCAGATGGACTATCACCAGCCAAATGCAGAACTTTAAAACTCCATGCTGTAAAATATTGCATCACCAAAAATCAACTATACTGGAAGGATCCACTCGGGTTCCTACTGGTCTATTTGGTTGAGTCGGAAACTCCACAGGTTATAGAGGAATTTCATGGTTGGGTCTATGGAGGACACCATGCATGGAGAGCCACAACCTACAAGATCTTGAGGGCCAGATACTATTGGCCGAAACTATTTTCGGACGTCAATGCCAAAGTGCGTGCCTGCAACCCGTGTCAAATATTCGCTGGTAAACATAAACTCCCTGCACTAGCACTCGTTCCAGTCAAAACTGAAGCCCCATTTCAACAATGGGGACTAGATTTCATAGGGGAAATTAATCCCCATTCTAGTGCTCAGCATAAGTGGATCTTAATAGCCACATATTATTTTACAAAGTGGGTGGAAGCCATTCCAACCAAAAGGGCAACAGACTCGGTGGTGATCGATTTCTTGGAAGATAATATCTTGTCAAGATTCGGGTGTCCCCGAAAGATTGTTACCGACAATGCCCAGGCCTTCAAGTCCATGGCTATGATTAGCTTCTGTCAGAAGTACAATATTGTTCTCGGCCATTCCACTGCTTATTACCCCCAGGGAAATGGGCTGGCCGAATCATCCAACAAGAGCCTGGTAAACATAATCAAGAAAGTATTGGATGAAAATAAAAGGTCCTGGCATGTGCACTTGAAGTACGCATTGTGGGCCAACCGCATCAGCACTAAAAGGTCTATCGACATTTCGCCATTTCAAATGGTCTATGGGACAGAGGCGGTTCTACCTATAAACTTAGCGTTGCCAATAATGAAATTATGGCAGGATCAGAACGAAGAACCCAATCATGTAACCAGGAGAATTAACCAGCTGATCGAGGTTAAACAACATAGAGTGGAGGTTGATGAGAAAATGCAGAAGTACCAGGACGATATGAAAGCATTGTTCGACCTCAAGGTAAAAGATATAGAATTTCTCCCAGGCGACTTAGTATTAAGATGGGATACGAGAAGGGAAGAAGCCGTGAAGCATAGCAAATTTGACCACCTTTGGTATGGACCATTCAGGGTCTCGGCTTCGGAAGGGAAAAACTCCTTCCTTTTGGAAAACATCGACGGAGAAGTCCTCAACGCCCTTGTCAACGGGCGATATTTGAAACATTACATGACATAAGAGTTCTTGATTCAAAAAAAAAATAAAATAATAATTTTGTAAATAAATAAATAAAATAAATTTTTTGTTTGTATATACATGCATTCTTATTTCCCTTTAGACTTTTTGTTTCCTTCTGTTCATAATTTTTAGACACATTTCCAATAAGATTTGTATTTGTTTTACAGGATTCCAGCTGCAGACGAAACTAGCAGAAAAAGTAATTTGCAGGTCAGTTTCAGAAATAGAGCGGCATAAAACAGGTGATACCTAAAATAGTTTCTTATTGCGCAAAGAAAATGAAATAAAAAGGTAAAAAGAAACTTTCTCAAAAATATATGTTATGAAAGACTGTTAAGGGAAATCAAGGTAACATCTTTCAAACGACAATACAAAATGTTAGACAGGAGGATCATTGCTTGGTTTGATAACTTTTGTTTTAAAATAAGTTGAATAATACACTAAATCTAAAATGGGCAGTTGAAATAAACTATTCCTGAATTTATCTACAAGAGTCAATCTTGAGTTGTTTCGACCCCCATATTTTCAGTCAATGAATCATTGCTTTGTATCCTGTCTATCTTTGGGTCTAACTTTTAGCAAGTCACCGTCTTCCCAAGTTATTGCGAAGGGATAAAAGTATTTCGTTTTAAACCTCAGGGGTTTCGAAACAGATCTTGATAGGAAAGCTGGTCTTCACAACTACTTGATCTCCTACTAAGCGAAGGAACGTTTAAAGCGATCCTAACTTTCCTAGGTTTTTCAACAACTTTGGAAGAATCAAAGCCTGCTCGAACAGGATGCCCCTTAAAAAAAATCATTATTTTCCCCTGTCTCCCTAAGAACAAAGGTGTTGTGAAGGTCAAAGGAAGATTGATACCGAGTAATCAAAATAAGTTGACAGACCTCTGATACAAAATATACACAGATATTAGCTCTGATACAAACTGATTGCCCCCATCTTCGTGCTTTTAAAGAAAATTATAAGACAGGTGGTGAAAGGAAATTCAGAAATGATTGCCCCCACCTAGTCCAGGAAGACGATGAAAGGAAATTCAGAAATGATTGCCCTCGTCTCAGCATTTAAACGCATAAATATTTTCCGAAGTGGTGAAAGGAAATTCAGTGAAAAGGGCCAGACAACTTCACCGGGGTACTGAACAGGCTCGCTGGCAGTGAAGCAATGTCTGAGATATCTGTAAGGCTGTTATACATGAATATCACTCTACTATGGTAATCAATGCTTTCTAAAAACCTGATCAATACCCCAAATTCAGACATGACTTTTCGATTTAAAAATATATAATATCATTCTTTTGATGCAAGCTGAGAATCACAAGATTCGTTGAATCTCCTAGGGTCGTTTTGACTGTCTTAAAACATCCCCAAAGATAGTAGTGGAAAAGGGAAAATTGTGAAAGAGACTACAGCCGTGTTTGGAAAGAGTATCTGAGTTCGAAAAAACTTCTCGAGGTAAAAAATGAACTCTTTTCCCCCCTTCTATCCTTTTCATTGAATTTTATCCACTGGTTTTAGCTTATGACTCCATTTACCCAATATTGGCACGTGGTCTACTGTTCTTCCCGCCTCACAGGAAGGCGGGATCCCTAGTTGGAGCCTATGTTGGAGCCTCCCTTGTTTTTTAACTCGTCACAATTTTCATTTTGGATACTTAAAATTCTAAAGATGG
>ML808103.1:209697-224330 GCA_009831015.1 Picea engelmannii | reverse complement strand
AAACTTTGAAAGCTCTGCAACCTTGTCGATTAAGTAGCGATGCTCTGTCTACCCTCAAAACAAGTTCACTTTCGTAAGATTGTTTGCTCTTTTCGTTTTATTTTGGGATCTCACAAGTCAGATACTTTAATCCTTGAGTTCACACGTCCCAAGTCACGAAACGGCGAAGTCGTTTTCAATTTTTGCTCGAGACATTAACTAAGGTAAAATCTTTTAACTTATGATTTGACATCTTCGGGTTTTCGCGCCTCGACATTCGTCACACTCAATTTTTTTATTTTTACGACCCGAGAGCTAAGAACACGAGGTACTTTGTGATAACCCTGATCAAGAATTAAAGGCAAAAAGCTAACCTTGGTTAAATATGTTCTGGACGTCTCGCTACTCGACACTATCTTTTCGAAAGTTATGGCGTCTAAAACCCCGACTCACGAAGTCACGACGTAATTATAGCAAGATTATTTAGTCGCCTAATCTAGGATTTTCTTCCCCTAATTTGAGCCTTAATTATCGCCATCTCGCGGTTTCGCGACTCGGCATACTAATCTCCCAAAAACTTATCTTCGAAGTTCCGAGTTGCGATATGGCGAATAAATGGATTATAATATTAATGAAGTTCCAAATCACGATTACTGTTAATTAAGCCAAAGTCGGTCCTTGCGATCTCGAGAGTTAGGGACTCAAAGTGTTAAAAGAAAATCTATGAAGTAGCGAACAACGAGGAATTGATAAAAGGTGGTAAATTTTGATAATTCAAGATAAAGAAAAATATATCCTGCAACCCAAGGCTTGCACGTTTCCCGAGGTAACCATATCGCTCCCTACTCCGACTGACTGTCAAACCGCCAAACATTGATGACATTAATGAAGAATTAGGGCGAATCCACGATTAATAAGATCTTATTTTACGCAATAAATTTGTTTCTAATTGCGATTTGACAAACTTATTTTGAAAAGTATAGAATTTTCAAATATATACAGGAGTTTCATTTTATTATAATGAAAACATTTTTCATAAGCACGCATAGCTCGTCATTTTCCGAGTGAACTAATTTCTGCATGTATACGCAGTTCTATCGCAGAAGGGCGAAAACACAAGTTTCAGCCATGGCTCCAAGGAAAGCAGCAAAGGCGAATATCGAGGTTGCAGGGCAAGGCTCAGATAATGTCTCCGACACTTCGCCCCGGAGTGTTGATTCAATCCCTAACTGGTCGTTTGTTTTAGATATTCTGCAATCTGAGTTGGTGAATTATTCGGACTCCGACGACAATGAAAAGGACGACTTGAACACTAAATACAAGATTGTTGTTCAATCTGGAATGCACAAGGTAGCAACCAGACCACGGTTGCTTCCCTATTATGATATGATCCAATGGACGTTGGATAAAATAGACTTACCCACCAGAACTATCATGAATGACCAACGGGTCATGGTCGAGACTTTTAGACCGGAGCACATCCAAACCATGTACAAGCTCCCGACAACATCTGAATACATGTATGATGTTGAATTCCTGGAGGGATTCAAACAGAAGGAGTGCACTGAATATGACAAAACCATGCCCGGTTTGATAAAAGATTGGGTTTCGCGCTCCGCGAAATTCAGAGCAAATGACCAGGGCGTTTATTCAATTGCATCGCTGGAGCCACAGTACAAGTATGGCAATGATGACATGCTGACTATTTGGAAGAGAGGACACATCGCATTTCTACATTGCGTGGGTGCCTCTCATGTTTAGGGTTGCAGAAGGTTGCTCGTTTAATTGGGCAAAGATACTCTCGGACAGTTTGTCCAACCGGGTCATAGAGTATCGGGAGCAGAAGGCAAGCGGGAGACTATCCTCATTTTTCATGTCTGCGTATATCATGGACACGGTATGTTCCATGACACCATTCCCTTTGATGAGATGGGCTTGGAATCCAGCCCAAGAAAAACCTGTACATGAGTATCACGACAAACTGTGGGAGAATAAAGCAGACACATTTATTTACGAAATTTTCAACTGGGTGATGGTACCCTTGCACATCGCCATTTTTGGTCATTCGCTACCTCGCATCTCGGACAGAATTGCTGCAAATCTGAGTGGTATAGCGGACTGGTACGTAGAAGCAGATTTTTCCTATTTTAGAGTGTTCGGAGCTGCTATTCCCCCGCTTGCACTACCACTGTTCATCCCCGACAAGCTGGCTTGTCGCGAGATCGCCTGACAAACAATGATTGGTGGGGTGAGTAAAGAGATCAAGGCATCTTCGTAGAAGGTATGGCCATTTTTCCCCGTTCGGCTAAATTCTTATTCTTTATTGGATTTCAGGCATGCCAAAGCCGAGGCTGCAGCCCTGGAAGACATGAGTTTGGTCTTCATTGAGTATAAAAAACACGATCCTCAAAAAATTGTAAGCAACCATTTAGCTAATTGTGGGCTGAAGAGGTTTGAACATAAGTTTTCACCCCCGGATGAAATTTTCCGAGGGGCAAGGTCTTTTGGGGAAGTGCTAGTTCAGATCTGATCTTTAGCACCCGAAGATAACACCTCTCTATTAAAATTTCAGGAAAACAGACGAAGTTGTCTTCCTGCTGTGTTACGAGGAGTGAGCCTGGACGTTTCTGAGATGGAACCGAAGGATGCTGAAGGCTCCAAAGAAGCAACTTCTGGTTCAGGAAAAATCCATAACGAGGGGGAGAAAACGAATAAGCCCGAAGTAGAGGCACAAAATCCGGACCCGCCAGAGACCCATAATCCAGAAACTGAGATGAAGACCTCTGAACCTCCGAAGAAGCAGGACTCGGTCGTCACCCCAGGAAAGGCAACGAAACATATCAGGGAACCCATCACTTCTGTCACCCCCTTGCAGTCGACGCAAGGAAATATAGAAGAAGGATGGATTTTCGATGAGGAACTGAGGCCTATCAGAGCAGAAGAACTTCCCCCAAATGAGTTCTTCTTTGAAAAAAAGAGAAAAGCAGTGTTGAAAAGGGAGTTCTACCAGGACGAAGGATCGATTGCTAAAAAATTTAAGGTTATGACTGATGGAAAGAACAAAAAGAATGAGGAATTCTCCATGGAGATTGCATGAATGCTAGGAGCGTATGCATCGGCGAATCAATTCTCGGTCGGGGTGTTAAAAAAACATCTCAAAAGAAAGATTCGCCTGATCAAGACTCTCGAAGCTAGAGTAGCTTCGGCCACAGAAAGCGCTAAAGGTCAGGTGAGTGGGGAAATAGAACTGGCCCGACTAGCTGATAAAAAGGAAATAGAAGTGCTCAAAGAAAAGTTGGAACAAGCGCATTCAGTGATCCGAGACGGTCGGGTGCAGGCTGGTCAACAGAGGACTATGATTGCAGAGCTGCAGGCTCAGGTAGAGATCGCTGAAAGTAGGGTGATCGATGTCGAGGGTTTTAAATCCCGAGCGACCCAGATTCAGAGCAAGATCTCTTCTGCACAACAGAGTTTGCTCGCCAAAGTGGTAACAATCCGAGAAGATTGTCTGTTGATGCATCGGGTTTTCGAGAACCTAACTTTCAGAGAAAGAGATGCAGGAGAGGCTCGGATTTCCTTCCAGGAGGCGGTTATAGCCACGAATGACAGAATTTCGGCAGGTTCTCCCAGACTCGCCCTCCTAGAACAAACTAGAGGTAACATTTTGTTGAAGGATTGGGAGCATAACATTGCCCTGGGCAAGAACAGGCCCAAAAAGTGACCAATTCATTAGAAGAAGCCTTCAATTCTATAGAGGGCGAGCTGTTGGGTATGGACACTGGAGGCGATACTGAAACATTAATACAAATGAATGTAGAACAAATCTCTCTTGATCTGAAAGAGAAGGAGGAGAGAGATTCGACCGATATCTCTCAGATGGGCAGGGTGGACATGGCTCGAGTTGATAAGCATTTGATCCAGCCCAGCGCGCAACTAAGCGCCCTCGACATCGTCGATGCACAAATGGGGGACAAGCTGCAGTAGTTAGCCCGAGAATGTTACTTCGCTGAGGCCAGCTGTCAAGCGGAACCTTCACAGCTTGTATCTCAGTTTGTGGACAGATGTATCGCCTGCGCTGAATTCACGCGAAGACGAGCACCTGGCACCAAGTGAAAATAGAGTGGGAGAAAGGGAGTGATTGCGCTCCTCTTGGTTGTAACCACATTTGTGTAACTGTTGAGATTCTAACTGATCTGTAAAATTGTATAAATATATCACAGAAAGAAATAAAGGGGGCTGGACCTTTTTGGTGTCGATTGTAAATAGAGTTTTTTCATTTGAAAAGTTAATATAAGCAAATCTGGAGATTCTCGATTCTGTCCAGACTGTGTTACAAGTTTGTTTCTTCGTATTTCATGTTTCATTTCATTCCATTATTCATAATTGATGTGCTTTGTTATACTTTAGTACGACCACTACTATAACAAAAGGAATTTGGTTTTCTATATTTGTTTATTGTCTTTCCTCTGCACCAGCTATCAATGGGTGTAAGACCAATCTGCACTTTCAGAATTCTACGTATATTCTTTGTTATGTCAGTTATTTTCTTACTAATTTCCTCTTCTGTTTATATGTGAGTTTTCTCTTTGACAGGAAACTTGCGTTATATGCAGCTAAATGTTTCTCTTTCACATCACACCTTTATATTAAAATATAATACAGTTACGGGAAAGAGCCTTCAATTTGCATTTCTATTTTATTCCAAAAATGTAAAATTCTCTTTATTTCGACCAAATCGAAACAACATTTAATCTCTCTTTAAATCCTTTCCTACTCTTACTGTTCCTCCATGACTGTCCCTGCAGCAACACAGCCTAATATCGAACCCGGACTAGTGAATCAAACTCATATTGCTTTAAATATTTTTGAGATAATCCTAAAAACTACTAATAACCGAGTGGAACTTGAACGTTCATGGGAAGCCATTGAACACGATATAACTACTCAAGAACAGTTGGAAGCTAGACGACGCGAACGTAGAAATATTCCCTAGTTTCCTATACCGAAGGTTGACATTACCTTCTTACCCATCTTTCATTTACTTTCGGATGCCTTGACACTGTACTTTTTGAGCCTTAAGTACAGACTCAGGAACAACAGGATTGATGGGATAAACATAGTGTTCAGGTAACTGATGGGATAAAGTATTATTAATTAAATCTTTTAATCTTTATTAATTAAAGAAAATATTAATAAAATATTTTCAAGTTTTTATAATTTATTTCTCATCTTGAAGAATGCCTTATATACTAGATCATTTGTAAGAATATTGAACTAAGGAATATGCGCTCAAGGCAGTGCAAAAGACACTGAGAGCTGGATCGGGGTAATGTGCAACAGTAATGATTGTTATGAGTCTATGAAAGATTCATTATGGGTTGTTGAGGATTTCAATAATTTAGATATGGTCATGGTTAAACATGCTTAAACATATATAAATGTTGTAATCATCACTTAGGTCTGGGACATAGGAGGGAAATAAATGGACCTAGGTGTGTATTAAATGTTAAATTTGGCAGCATCGATAACCATTCTCCAATGAGAGGCCATATGGGCCACCCTGAGGCTAGCTAGGGAGATTTGGAGAATCAACCAGTCTTGTGAGGTATTGACAAAAGCCAGGGGGAATGTACAACCTTTGTGAGTCAAACCAAAAGTCAGGATGAATGAGATGCTATGTGAGTCTAATGCAAAATTCAGGAGGAACGTACAACCTCTGTGAGAATAGATAGACTAGTGCAAAAGTCAGGGGGAACATACAAACTCTGTGAGCCTAGTCAAACCTTGTGAGCCATGAGAAAAAGTCAAGGAATCTAGCAAAAGTTAGGTTGAATATAAAATTCCTATGAGCTAGAAACAAACGATATTCCTAATATTGCAAATGATGTCAATGTATTGATCTAGTGCATTGGCAAGTGTAACATTATCCACCATGAAGATAATTTTGAATTGCCTTGTAAAGAGTCGAGTTGTAAATGAAGTTTCAAGTCTAGTTCTATTTTCGAACTAAAGTGTAATGTTGAGTTGTAACTGAATCCTAAGTCTAGTTCTATTTTCAAACTAAAGTGTAATGTTGAGTTGTAACTGAAGTCTTAAGTCTAGTTCTATTTTTGAACTAAAGTGTAATGCTGAGTTGCAACTGAAGTATCAAGTCTAGTTCTATTTTCGAACTAAAGTGTAATTTTGAGTTGTAACTGAAGTCTCAAGTCTAGTTCTATTTTCAAACTAAAGTGTAATGTTGAGTTGTAACTGAAGTCTCAAGTCTTGTTCTATTTTCGAACTAAAGTATACCAGTCTTAAGTTTAGTTCTATTTTCAAACTAAAGTATACCAATCTCAAGTCTAGTTCTATTTTCGAACTAATGTGTAATGTTGAGTTGTAATTGAAGTCTCAAGTCTAGTTCTATTTTGAACTAAAGTATACCAATATCAAGTCTAGTTATAATTTTGAACTAAAGTATGAAGCCGAGTTATGATTAAAGCATGCAAACAAGTTACTATTTCGAGCCTCTCCTCTTCTCCTCTTCAGCCTATATAAGCAGAGGTCGACCCCTCTCTTCAATACAATTTTGATATGCAGGTTAAGGGTGAAGCAACAGAGGCACATATCAGTGATAAAGAGGCAACATACCAAAGCAACATATCAGTGTTGTATATCAACAATAGATCCACATATCAATGATAAAGAGGCAGCATACCAAAGTAGCATATCAATGTTGTATATCAACAATAGAGACAACATATCAAAGGTGTATTTCAGCAAGGTATTTTAGGTCTTTGTCAGGTGAGAGTCATCTTGGCAAGCTCTTTAAGAGCAGAAAATTCATGGTGGATATTTGTAAGTGATCTTACATTATTAATGCAATAAAGGAATATCATTTTTTGGGGTTTTTCTCCCTGTACAGGGTTTCCCCAATGTATATGTGTTGTTGATGTGCATGCTTACTTATCTACATAGTTATTTCTATTCGATTATGATTTGGTATTGTTGAAGTGTAATAAGCTAGAATCAGAGTGTTGAAGAAAATAAAAGAACTAATCTGCATAAGAAATCAATCTCATAATTTAACATAGTATCCGACTTTAGGGTGTGTTAAACGTTTTGAAGTGCAACAACAGGTACACACAGATTCAAGCTAGCTTGATTAAGTTTCCAGTGTGATGTCCATGGCATCCTCCATTTCAGTCAGGGTCGAGGATAGGCTCGAAGGAGCTACCAACTCCAATGTGTGGAAGCTCTGGATAACAAATATCTTGCAAGAGCATGATCTTGAGGAGTATGTGACCACAATGGTTGAGGAACCCATGAATAATGTAGGAAGAGTCAATCAAAGGCCAAGTGAATCATCTTTGACTCAGTCAAAGACAATATAATGCCTGCAATGACTTCATTAATGACTTTTAAGGACTGTATGGATACCTTGGTGAATCTGTATGAGAAACAGGCTCCAAGTCAGAAGAGGACACTTAAGAACAAGATTAAGTATTTGAAGATGGAGAAAGGTGAATCAGTGGCATATTTATGTTCCAGGATAGCCCAGATCAGAGATCAAATTTTGGTCACAGGGGTGACAATGGACGATGATGATTTAGTGTAGGCCATTTTTTATGATCTTCCTTCTTCATGGGAGACCTTCTTATCTAGTGTAAGTGTGAGAGATATTCATCCCACATTTGAGAGGTTATGGCATGATTGCCTCCAGGAGGAGAGTGACACAGCTACCAGGAGCGAGCCAACAAAAGAAGAGCACTCAACTTTAGCATCAATATCCAAGGGAAAGAAGAAAGGAACTTTCCAGAAAGGCTCTCAGAGGAAGCCAAACACCAAAGGTACATTCAAAAGAAAGAATATTGATACATATAAGATTAAATGCTTTAGTTGTAATAAGTTGGGTCATTTTTCTAAAGATTATTGGTTTAGAAATAAATATCCAAGGAAAGGGAAACATCATGCCTCAACTATTGAGGATGATGAATCCAAAATAAATAAGAAAAGTCCTTCTAATGAGAAAGAAAATAGAAAAGAATATATGGGTAATGAATGGGTGGGGTTGGTGTCATTTTTTCCCTCTTTATTTTTTTAAACCCAAAGAAGCTTCTGGATAATTTACTATTAAGTAGTTTTATTATACATGTTCTACTACACTTAAACCCCTCTATCACAACCAGGTTGAGAGCATACAATTTGAGTTCCATTCGTATTCAATTGTTTCCAAATGGAGGCCATCTTATGTTACTATATCCTTCTCTCCTCCTGGGATACACCCAGATATGTATCAGATACATATTCTCCTTGGATAGGTATTGAATTCTTATGGATCCATATCTGAGAGAGATACAACACGAATCTGGATAGGCTCAATATTTGAATCAAATATCCTATCCAAGCACTGGATAATGTAATATTTATGTTTCTTTTCTTAGGATCAAGTGAAATTAATTGTCTTTTTGTTTCCCTTCTCACAGGGTGTTCTTGCACTGTGTGGAATTAATGATGATCAAGCCAAGCCTCTTCTACTTTGTTCTTGTAATGATAATAGTGTGTGCCTTTATGACCTACCATCGTAAGAATATCATGCACTCAATTTCATTGCATTGGTTGAAGCATTTTCTGCATGGTTCACAATATTCTTTTAACGATTCAATGATGCAAATTTCTAGTTGCTTGAAACAGTAAGAAGCTTAAAATTTCTTAAATGGGTATTTCAAAAATCACTAGGAGTGTGAGGAATTGAGAAAAGAGAATTGGATATATAATGTGTTGGATGTAAGCGACACAAAAGAGTTAAGTTGTTGCATTATTTCACTAAACCTTCTGTTTGACTTCACACTTTACAACCATGTAGAGTTCTGACACAACTTTGTAGCGTATCCTTTTTACAGTCATACTTACATACCGGAATATGTTCTCTCAGAATAGTCAGTTTGTATGTCTTGTTTATTTGGCAATCTGTAGTGTTCTTGCTATGTTGTTTTCAATGGCTTCCCAGAATCTTATTTGTGATACTATGATGGGGATTTCTTTCATTGGGATATGGTTTGACTCTGGGCGTCGAGTTGGTGAGGCCTTATAAAACAGGGGAAGGTTGTGACTTTGTCATGAAATTGGGGCACACAGATACTATTGAATCAAATAGTTTGTACAAAGTTGTAATGTGTCATATAGCTATTCACCTGAAACCCCAAACCACCCTAAACTGCTAATGTTTCTCATTGGTTGTTGTCATAGCCTAGAGTTCCAATATTTTGTCTCTTCTTTATCCCAGTCAGATTTCTTGGTACCTAAGTGCTGCATGGCTGATATTTTTTTCATTGGAGAGGCCTTCTACAAGAGCATATTTTCACTTTTCCACGAAAATGTTCCATGTAGATACCTTTGGAACCAAATGGTGTTTGCAAAGATGTATTGTATGATCCAACTATTCACCCCAAATATGAAGCCCTAAACCACTAATATTTTTAGTGGTTTTCCTCATCATCCTCAAGTTCAAATATTTTGTCTCTTCTTTTCTTCAGAAGCCCTAAACCTTTGATTAGTAAGGGAGTGTACTTGCTTATGTATGAAAGAATTTAAAAGTGAAAAACTAGATGTAGAGGACAAAAAAGGTTAGCTCAGTAGAAAATATTTTGAGGCAAACTTGAATTGATAATGGGAGTGAAATGTTTTATATAAAAAAATATGCAGTGAAAAAAGAACAAATTGTGGAGAATAGGGAACATGTTTTGATCCAAGAGTTTGCTTCATTTTTAATTCTTGAGTTTAGTGTTTGTTAGGAGTTGCCTTGTCTTTAAGTGTTCTCTCATTGTGGGCCCTAGACTTTGCAAAAGCATCAAAATTTGCTAGAACAAGAGACACACACTGAAATATTTGAAAGAGTTGGGAAATGCTTTTTTGTTTTTTGTGAGAATGGTAGTTGTTTGGATTCTGGAAAGCTCTTCGGCTATTTCAAGGTCATTTTCTGTCTATTCCTATTTCAAAAATATTTCAGGTGCTATGAAATCTTGCATGCACTCATATATGGAATTAACAATGTTAAATTTTTAATTGTTGTAGAGAGAAACACTAATGGTGTGCCTGAATGTTCTCATATCTGCCTTTTTGGTATAATAATATTTATAGGTTTTGTCTCGGGTTAAGGGAACGAGGTAGAGTATTTTCAAGAAATGAGGTGCGAGCATTTCAGATTGGACCTAGTGGATTATTTTTCTCTGGCGATGGAAAGGGTGAACTCAAAGTATGGAAATTGGCTAACTAGAGTATGGAAATTGGCTAACCAGACACTCTGAGAGGCCGAAACAACTCTTCAAAATTTATGTTGTAATCAGTGGCCTCGGTTTGAGATGATACTATGGTCGCTTATTAATACAAAAGTGACCCTCACTCATATATCCCACATGTGCATCTCGTCATGTACTCCTCTCTCAACACTCCAAATACAATTACTCTGACATGGTCCTATGAGTAACATGGAGGGATAAAACCCCCAAGTGGAAAGTAGGTGAGCCCTAGTGTACAATATTGTACCCGCTAGTTTGGTGTTTCTATTGGTGGATGTTTTCTATGGTATTTACTTGAATTAATTCTTATGTTTTCATGTGCTCACCCACTATTGACATTGTGCTAACACAAAACAATTCTTCGTTCCATATGTGCAATTATTTATTTGTTATGTGTCTAGAAAACAATAATATGAAATAGTAGACAAAATCAACCCATTAAAGGATGGAATGGAAGACATATCAACAATCTAGAACTATCACAAAACATTGAATTTCACTTCTATAATAGTCCAGACACCAACGACAATCATAGCCATTCTGTGTTTCACGACCATGTGAAAAAATACCATTTTTATTATTCATTTCCCACCTATGCAACATGTTTCACTTATATTTTCTGCCACCTTCCCTTTGTACATTGATATTTTGTTAAAAGTAAGGTTATATATATGAAGGTCTACATGGGTGGCATGGTGATATATCTTGAATCAGGAAAATCAATGATAAAACAATGATTAAAAAATGGCACGTCACAGTGATATTTTGTTAAAATTAAGGTTATATATGAAGGTCTACATGGGTGGCATGGTGATATATCTTGAATCAGGAAAATCAATGATTAAAAAATGGCATGTGAGGGCACCCACCAAGGCTTAATTCCCTTAGAGGAACGAATAATCATTTAGAGCTAGGAGCACTCCTTGATATAAGATTGTCTTTGAAAGAAGACTAATCCCTCTTATTGTAACATCTTAGCTAAAGAAGGTGTTTGTGTTGAGTAGCTTTCACTCCAAAGAGCTCTTTTCACTAATACAACTAGGACGGCTTGTGCACAACCTCTTTGGGCAAGTTGTAATGTTTTTCTTGACTTTAAACTAAGCACTTAAAAAAAGTACAAAGGGATTTTGTTGATTTTAGAAATGTGTTTTTCTATCATGTGTAATTTATACCCAAATATTTGCATTGGCATTTCCATAATGACTTTGCCAGGAATTCATCAGAATTACCAAGGGTTTTGTTATCATGCTAATTTTGTCCACTTGTGAGACTTGGTGCTTTTTGCCAATGAAATCACAAATCATGTTATAATGCACTTTATAAGTTCAAAATCATGGAGGACAATAGTCAAATCTTAATTTGACGAAAATGGAGCATCCTGCACCCTCATTCATGGGGCATGCAACAATATAGGGAATCCTTCAAAGGCCCATGAAATTTTTGTTACACTAAGAAGGAATTAAATTTTGTGGCTCATTGATTGCCATGATCTGTTTATAAGCTATTTTAATCAACCTTGAAATCCCATATCATTCAAATTTCTTCGGTTAATGAAAGGGCTACATAGCCATACCTTGTGTAAATGCTAACACCTGGGTCTAGATTTGACATGATGAGGTTCTATTTCCCTTCATTTTCTCTCAAAGGAAAGTCTATAAATGAAAGCCTCCACGAACCATTTCAACAAATTTAATAATGAGTGGTTTTGTTGTCAAAATCCCCCCCCCTTCACCACCAATTGATCATTTCATAAGGGGAAATGCTACCCAATTCAATCCAAGAATGAAAGAGAGTATTCAAAAGAGGATAAAAGCTTGTAAAGAGAGAGCTTGTAGGCCATCTCCATCACCTCTTCAAGGTGAAATATTCCACTATGTATTTAATAGTTTTCACTCCAAAGGCTATTTCACTATGTATTTAGAAATGAGTATTTCTATCATGTGTAATTTATACCCAAATATTTGCAATGGCATTTTCATAATGAATTTGCAAGGAATTCATAAAAATTACCAAGGGTTTTGTTATCATGTGAGTTTTTTCCACTTGTGACACTTAGTGCTTTATGTCAATGAAATCACAAATCATGTTATAATGTACTTTATAATTTCAAAATCATGGACGACAATATTCAAATCTTAATTTGACAAAAATGGAGCATCATGCATCCTCGGTCCATGGGGCATGCAACAATATAGCGAATCCTTCAAGGCTCATGAAATTTTTGTTACACTAAGAAGGAATTAAATTTTGTGGCTCATTGATTGTCGTGATCACTATAGAATCTTTTTTAATCAACCTTGAAATCCCATATCATTCAAATTTCTTCGCTTAATGAAAGGGGTACATGGGCATACTTGGTGTACATGTTAACACCTAGCTCAAGATTTAACATGATGAGGTTCCATTTCCCTTCATTTTCTCTCAAAGGAAAGTATATAAATGAAATCCTCTCCCAAGCATTTCAACAAATTCAATCACGAGTGGTTGTGCTGTCAAAATCCCCCCCTTCCACCACCAATTGATCATTTCATAGGGGGGGATTCTGCCCAATTCACTCCACGAATGAAAGAGAGTATTCGAAAGAGGATAGAACCCCACAAAGAGAGAGATTGCTGGCCATATCCATCTCACTTCTTCAAGGTGAAATATTCCACTATGTATTTAGTTATTTCAATTGATGTTAGTACAAAGAATGTAATCTCTTCCCCCTCATAAATATTTTCAAATGGTGTCCATGTGTCTTCATTTGATTTTTCATCCATTGCTTGGTTCACAATGTTTGGTAGATGAGCCCTAGACATAACTAGTGTGGCCTTATATGCTAAATTTAGACTCTAGAACATGGCCTAGGCCACAATAACCATTCTTACTATCATAAATGTTTAAATTGACACCATATGTTTCTTATAGGCCAAATATTATCTAAGTGGGGCCTATGCGATGACATGGGGCCATCTGCATGGCCCACAATCCATAAAGGAAAATTATATGGCTTAAGACTTTGTCTTTTGGACTTGGTAAACTAATATAATGCAAACCTCAAAATGGAAACCATATCCCACATGTAGGCCAAATATTCCTTATGGAGGTTTTATGTGGTGGTCCAGGATCCTCGCATATCCCATTACCTATAAAGGAACCAATTTCCTACATTTCATGCATAGAACATGAAATGTACCTAAAGAACCATCACTGGTGCACCAATCCTTGAAATGGTGACCATATGTCACTCATTGGCTAAAAGTTATCTATATGGGGCATGTGTTTTGTTCTAAGGCATCACATGTCATCCATGAGTCCCTCATACCATTTGTATGGCCTCAAGAACTTTAACCTTTGGAACTTTGACCTCAAAAATTTTAACCTCGGGAACTTTGACCTTAGGAACTATCATCTCAAGAAATTTGACCTTAGGAACTACAACCTTAGGAACTTTGACATCGAGAACAATACGCCTTGCTATTTGACAATGCATTGAAAGGAATTCTTAGATGGCAAGTGCAAGAGAGCGGAGGTGGGGGGTGGGGACATGGTCATCTATGATGCAAAAGGGGTGTAGGAATCGCAACGAACAACAAGGCAGAAGTGCCACATAATTTTGTATTACAATATCGTATGGTTTGACCATGGTTTTTTCTAATATAAACTTTACTTCTTAGTGTGTATAAAACTAGATTGACATGACTACCCAGAGGTAAGAATTCCACTTTTTCTTTTAAGAGTCCACCTCAATCTAAACTAAGTTTGAGCTCCTATATGCAATCTTAAATTATGCAAATTTTATGTCAATACTTTGATTTTGTATCCTTAAATTTGGGTTTATTTCAACCATCCTATTAAATGTCCACTTTGCATCCTCAAATGTGGGTTCATTCCAATGATCCTCTTCATTGTTCACTATGTTCTCACCATTATTCATTTTTTATTGTTATTTTTTATATTTGTTTCCATGAGAAAAGGATTGTCGCATCCATGTTCACTTAGTGGATGTTTAAACAACATATTGGTGTTGATAAATCTCTCACAACAATCTAAAACCTATCCATGGACTTATACTAATATTTGTGTGGATGATATGTCAATAGATTTCTACCCTTATCAAATGATTTGGAAGCCCCTCATACGTTAGGGGGAATGTTCATATATATATATATATATATATATATATATATAGGAATGATAAATACTTCTTCATTTTATATTTATATGAATATTTGGCTTTTACCCTTAGGTTGATATATTTAATAATTTTCCATTCAACTATGTTGATAAAATTAAACTGAAAGTTATATATCAATCATGATAGTTAAAAAACACTTTTATTGTTCCCTTATTAAAATTTAGTCCATTCTTTCTTGATTTGATAGGATCAATATT
>ML808103.1:174284-209647 GCA_009831015.1 Picea engelmannii | reverse complement strand
AGTTTAGATTGATTTTGGAGTGAAATTATTTCTCCTATTACAACAACTTAACTAAATGATGAAAATGTTAAATCTTTTAAAAATTATTTTGTTCATATTAATGAATATGTAATACTTTACATTTTTATAAAATTATAATGTTCACCATAAACATACAAAAATATTTGAAAAATATCTTATATTAAATGAAAACAAATTTATAAAATTATTTGAAAAAAACTATTACAAATGAGTTTTGGGAAAAATTTTGAAAACAAAAAAATATATTAAAATATAAAATTAACTTAATTTAATCATTGATTTTCATTAACTAAAAAAAAATATTTTATAAAATATAATATTAAAATAAGTCTAAATTTTATAATTATTTCCTACATAAATATTAATAACTTCACCATTATTCTTTTTTTTTAATAAATCATATTTTATAAATTTAAAAAAAAATTGAAAAAAAGACTTGCAATAATATAAATTTAAATTTAAATTATATAAATTTAAATATATATATATATATATATATATATATATATATATTTTGTAAGTTAGGGATTGTATTAATTCCTGTCAAAATATACATCTGTCTGTGGGGAAATTACTTACATGGCAACGACGCCCTTCTGGGAAACCACCGCTGCTAGGTGTCCAAGATCCAAGGTGGCAATGGTGTCCATTTGGGAAACCACCATTGCCAAATGTCCAAGAAAGAAATGTATCATGCAAAAAAGGTGAGCTAAACTACTTAGCCACGCAGGGCCTAATGCTGACAACTGTGAAAAAATTGCAAAGCCAAGAGAATTGAGCCTAAGACTAGAAAACACTAGAAACCTGGTCCGAGGCGCAGCCCGACATAGACTTGGCACACCTATGTTTTCCCTTTGTCGTGGTCTGCTATGGCTTGTCGAAGATCTTGAAGGAAGGCCATCAGGGCGTCCACTCTACTCCAACGGTCGACGCCCCTATTCTGAATGTCAAGCATGGACAATTTGATCTCCTCCAGGTCTTTTTTGATGTTGCTCAGAGTAGCTGTGGTCGTGATTCAATAGTCAGAGGGGGACCTCAGGAGAGGGGAGGGAGGAGAGAAGCTGGGACCCGAGGTGGCGGGGGGGTGACGGGGAAGGGAGGGCAAATAAGTGGGATGTCGAGGGTGGCACGGGGGAGGTGGTGCAAAGCCTAACAAGTTTCCAAGTAGATAAAACCACTAGACCCTACAGTCATAGGGGTTCGATAGAGGGGAAAGGTCAGGGGCGGGGTCGCAGGGTGGCTGGGCTTGTGTAGGCACAACTAGAGGAGCCAAGACAGGGGGGGGAACTGCTTCAAGGGGGTGGAAATCGACTGCAAGAGGGGCGATAGTCGCTTCAATGGGAGAGTTTGGGATGGGAAACTTCCTTCCCCAGGCCTCATACCAGGTTTGTCCCCATTTTACCTTGCCTCTGAGTCAGGGCATGATGAGAGCTAGAAGCTCCCTGGAAAAAAACCTACAATAAAATAAATTTAAATTATAAAAATTTAAATATTTTTAATATTAAAATAAGATTAAATTTGACCATGTCTGGTTAATTCCAAGTTGGTTTAATTTTCTCATCCTAGGTTAATTTTCAATCTTTATCAGGCTTGTTATAACTGGGTTAATTTTTAATTCGGATATGCTTGTTAATTGAGGTGGGCATGTGAAAATCCAAAATTGGGTGCATTAAAAAGTCAATATCAACAACATTAAACTCCATGTACTATGCCATCCCTAAGTTGACCTGTCAACGATGACGCTTTGAATGATGTGTCCCATGGTAAGAGGGTACAAAGCACAATCTGTAGGGTGCATAGAGAGTTTTTCGGTTGAGTACAAGGAGAGTTTTCAAGATGAGAATATTTTCCCCAAGCAACAATTCGAGCAACCCGGACAACTTTGGAGAGGGGGCCCAACCAACCACGTAGGCAGGTAAAAGGGAAATTGCAATAGAGATAAGTGTGGCCCCATCTGGTGCTTTCCAGAATGAGGAGAAGATTGAGGCTTTCCCTAGAATGCAATCTGTTATATTGGTTTTGGATAGGACACAATGCTCTAAGAGCGAAGTGACAATATAAGCATAGATTGATGTGATTGGTTTTGGATATGACACAATGCTCTAAGAGCAAAGTGATGTGACAAACATAGAGTGATGTGATCCCACAAGGATTGTTGTCTGTTACCACATAAAATTAGCATGGATTTTTTTGGCTGGAACTTGACACTTGCGAGGAAGATAGAATTAGAGCTATGTCGCGGAACTATTTAGACCGATGCCTACATGCATGTTTTCCAGTGTTAAAAAATAGTACTAAAGAAGACCTGAATTTGGCACTAGATTGAATATTAAGTAAAGAGGCTCAGGGATGAAGTTCACACTACACAAAGATAAATAGAGCCACTGCAGATATCCTATCCCTTTAACATTCATGATTTCCCTTATGTTTTCTACCATCCTTCCCTCTGGATGTTGACATCTATTAAATTAGAGGTTATGTATCATGACCTCTGTATGTTTCTTTCCAAAGTTAGGAGAGGATTAAGGGTTTACTTGCGATGCCAGTTAGTTATATTGGTGTTGGACTAGAGCACGATGTCTGACTGATTGACTTGATGGGATAAACAATGTTCATTGAATTGATGGGATAAACAGAGTGTTCAATGAACTGATGGGATAAATTATTATTAATTAAATCTTTTAATCTTTATTAATTAAAGCAAATATTAATAAAATATTTTCAAGTTTTTATAATTTATTTCTCATCTTGAAGAATGCCTTATATACCAAATCATTTGTAAGAATATTGAACTAAGGAATATGTGCTCGAGGCATTGCAAAAGACACTAAGCGTTGGATTAGGGTAATGTGCAACACGAATGATTGTTAGGATTCTATGAAAGATTCATTATGGGTTGTTGAGGATATCAATCACTTAGATATGTTCATGCTTAAACACATCTAAATGTTGTAATCCTCACTTAGTTCTAGGACATAGGAGGGAAATAAACGGACCTAGATGTGTATTAAATGGTATATTAAAGAATTTGAGGGAAATGTGTTAAATTATGAGCTTGATTTCTTTGATTCCAGCTTAATACACTTCAACAATACCAATTCATAACCGAATAGCAATAACTATGTAGATAAGTAAGCATGCACATCAACAACACATATACCCTGGGAAAACCCTGTACAGGGAGAAAAACACCAGCAAATGAAATTCCTTTATTGCATTAATAATATAAGATCACTTACAAATATACACCATGAATGTTCTTCTCTTAAATATCTTGCCAATATGACTCTGACCTGACAAAGAACTAAGAGACCTTGCTGAATTACACCTATGATATGTTGCCTCTATTGTTGATATACAACACTGCTATGTTGTTGATATATGCCTCTGATATGCAACCTCTATTGCTGATATACAACACTTATATGTTGCTTTGGTATGTTGCCTCTTTATCACTGATATGCTCCTCTATTGCTTATCCCTTAACCTGCATATCAAAACTATGTTGAAGAGAGGGGTCAACCTCTTCTTATATAGGCTGAAGAGGAGAAGAGAAGAGACTCGAAATAGTAACCTGTTTGCATGCTTTAATCATAACTTAGCTTCATAATTTAGTTCGAACTTAGAACTAGACTTGAGACTGGTATACTTTAGTTCAAAAATAGAAGTAGACTTGAGACTTCAGTTACAACTCAACATTACACTCATAGATGATTTTAGGGGCGAAATTTCGTAGATGGGCAAAATTTTAGGGTTCCAATTTTTGAAGGCACAATTTTTCATTCACTTAGTGTTTAAAAAAATTAGAATATTTAGCCCATATAATAAAATAAAAGACAGATATGGAGACTAATTCTTCCCCTAAAAAAATTAAGAAAATCAGTGGAAAGAGAGTTCGCCCTCCCGATTTCATGAAGAAATTGTCAATTTGCCCCGTTTGTTTTAGAATCTAGATTTTTGGTAAATGAATCGCCCATATTATGTAAACTAGGGCATGTTTGGAGTTACTTCACCTGCATATCCTCTAAAATTAATATTTTTGACATCAATTTTTCCGACAAATTTCGTAGTTTTTTTAAAGGAAACGATTTTTCCCAATTCCCATCGATTTTGGGTTCCCCAACTTCCTGTGCATTTCCAATTTTGTTCCATAATACATGGGCCATGTATTTCCTTCTATGTTTTATGGGAACGAGTGTTGAGGCTTTATAAATTATGGAGAATAGGCTTGATGATGGTTCAATAATGCATAATCTCAATTTTCAAATCTGATTCTACACTCATTACTCAACTTTTGTCGAATCCCTGATCAAGACTGTAGAGGGACAAAAGCACACACACTTTTGTAGCTGTTAGATTCTTACAGAATTTAGAAGGACATTTGTGAGCTATTGCTGACTCCTAAGTTCACATTTCGTGTTACTTAGAGATGCTCGAGCTTTGTCATGTTCTTCAAATCAGTCACATGATACCAGGTGATACTAGGAAAACTGCAAACTCTTTTCTATTAACTGCAAAATTTGTTTTACATGTTACATAGAAGGAAGATGTACTTCCTTTTTTATCAACACCAACTGATAAGGATGCACCCACACCCTAGTTTACCAGAACCACCTGGTAGGAGGCTATGACCCCTTGTTTAGTCAACTACAACTGACAAGGAAGCACCAACTCCCTCTACAGGCACCAACCTGCCCTTGCACCACCCAACCACCCTTACTTCATAAGAACCAAAATTTCTTCTTCTTGGACTCTGCTTCTGTTTTGATCTTATTATATGAATTGCAGAGACAACTTCTTCTCACCTGTCTTTCTTGATTATATATTCTTCAAACAATGTGAGAGTGACACAATTATGTCCCTTTATTTTGACCATTGTACCTCTTCGATTAATTAATCTTAATTTTCTATTTATTTATTTTCCCAGGAAGGTTTTTCATAAATTGATCACAGTCATGGATCAATTTCATTCTTTTAATTTGATCTGAATCTCTACTATTATTGCAAAACCATAGTTTTTCATAGGAGATTCCTTCAAGCCATTTCTATGTGATCACAGGCATAGAACCATGGGCTAATCAACCTTAGAAACTTATTATATTTTGCCCGTATATCTCTTATTCCATATGACTAGTGGCGGTAACCAGATGTTAATCCAAACGAGTGCTTGAGTGCTTTATCAAATCAACGATCATGATTCAATCTTCTGACGAGATGGATGGCTGACGGGACTTCGCCCTTCAGAACTTCTATATTTGAAACCTTTCAAAACTTCCAAATCAGATCTCCCGAACAGATCAGACGATTTACGTCTATTTCGTTGAAATGTATCAATCGTCAGATTTGATTATTTACAAGGCTTAATATGATGGCTAGGACTTAATCAATAATTGAGTTGGATGGATACCATTTACTTCGGGTCTTCAAACTTAGGAGATTTCAAATATCAACACCTTATTTCCTCCGAAGTGATCACCTGTTGTGGTAATTCATAATATGGTGGAGACTACTTTCTATCGGTTAACATTTCAGCTTACACTATCCTTCCATTGTACTAGATTGACGGTTGAGAATACACCCAACATCAGATCAACAGTCGAGATCTCCTTCAGGTCTCCGGGCTTCAGAGATTTCAAATCTCAATATTTCACTGTAATATGATTGACAATAGAGAATGATTCAAAGTGATATATCAGATCAGACGAATCATATCCTTGTTGACGTGGTCTCCCATATTCCCTTTGCTGACATGGTCTTCTGAATATTTATGAAGTAGGCTCTCAATATGAGTGCTACATGTCTTAACCTCATGGCTTCAGAACTTTGGCCTTCGGGTGATTTTACATGTTCTCAACTTCATTTCGCTGAAGTGGTCAGCGTCGAAGTTGACCATCATCCTAATCCAACAGTTATCATGTATTGTCCAAATCTAACGGTCCTTATTCATTTCATCCTTTGGGACTTTGGGTAATTTGACTTCTTCAGTTCCCAATTCATCTGAAGTGAGATTCCCAGAAGTGTAACCTCCTCACAACTTTTAACTCGAACTGAATGTTGTTCATTGATCATGGTTTTGGATTGATGACTCGATCTATCTTCAATGCAGTCTTCTAGCTTATCCTATCCTTCCACTTGAAACTGATCCGACGGTTGACATGATTTCGCATATTCGATAACTCGACTTTTCTGCTTATCATTTCCTGATTTGATCCAACGGGTGACAGGTATTTGGATAATCGAAATCGTTTTTCCTTGCTTATCCTATCCTTCCACTAAAAAGTGATCCACCAGTCATGAAGATACTCAAAACAGATCAACAGTCGATGATGATTTCAGAATCATAACTTGCGAGTGATTTAACTTGACACCAAAACTCCACAATTTTTCCCTATCGTTGATTTGGAGATTTCTGCATCAATGGTCTTGATTCGATATGGGTTTCATCATGCCATACCTACTTAGTTTCAACGTGCCATCTCTTCTGAGCTTTTATCTTTACATTTTCTGACCCTCCCAAGCTTTTATCATTGTTGATCCTATCGTGATCAACAATAATCACGAATTTATTCATCCTTAAGGTGATGTACTTATGTCGATTCTTAGTATACTTTTCTTCCTAAGATTAACCTTGTTGCTCTGCTTACTATGAATGTTGAAATCAATGACAACACATGCTGACAATATGTCCAACAATCTCCCCCTTTGTCATTGAGGGCAACATACTAACTTCATACACAAACTCCCCCTGTGATGCTGCATCTCTCTCCTCTGAAGTTATTCTCCCCCTTTGACATCAATGGCAAAGGGATTCTTCTCCAATGATTTGTCTGTCTAAATACTTCTGATCAGAGTCTTGACAATTGGTAACTCCTCCTGCAATCACACTTTTCCTGTCTTAACTGAATGACTCTTTCTGACAGTAATTGTTGTCTCCCCCTAAATAGGTGCCAACTATTGCATTATTTTCTTGAGAGATTTAGGTTGGAAGAAGGATTACTCCCAGTTTTTTCCTGATATATTCAAATACATCTCTGCTTAAGGGTTTTGTGAAAATATCTGCCACTTGTTCTTGTGTTGGAACACATTCCAATTTAATGTTCTTGTTTTCAGCCTGATCTCTTAGATGGTGGTACTTTATGGGAATGTGTTTTGATTTTGAGTGTTGGACAGGGTTCTTAGAGAGACTTATTGCACTTGTATTATCACAGTGGATAGTAGTGGGTTCTTCAAATACTATTTTGATGCCTTGTAGAGTTTGTTTCATCCATTCCACTTGTGTGCAACATTCTGTTGCTGCAATATACTTAGATTCAGTGCTAGAAAGAGAAATTGAGGACTATTTCTTGATTATCCAAACAACCAGTGATTCTCCCAAAAATAATGCTCCTCCACTTATACGTTTTCTGTCATCTACACTTCCTGCCCAATCAACATCTGAATAGGATTTTAATGTGAATGAATCCTTGATAGGATACCACAAACCAAGATCTATGGTTCCTTTCAAATATCTAAATATTTTTTGTACAACTTGAACATGGATCTCCTTTGGTGCTGCTTGGAATCTAGCCACCATCCCAACAACTTGCTTGACATCAGGTCTAGAAGTTGTTACATAGAGAAAACTGCCAATCATTGATCTATAATGTTTTGGATCTACAATTTTGGACTCATCATCCTTTCTTAGTTTGCATCCAACTCTCATAGGTGTACTAGCAGGTTTGCAATCCTCTAACTGGAATCTATTAAGAATATATATAACATACTTAGAATGATGGATAAAGACTCCTCTTTTGGATTGTATTATTTGTAATCCAAGGAAGAAATTCAGTTCCCCAAGCAAAGACATTTCAAATTCTTGCTGCATCATCCTAGCAAAGTCCTTACTCATTTTTTCATCATCACTACCAAATATAATATCATCAACATACACTTCCACAATGATCATGTTATTACCAATTTTGCAATAAAGATTGATGTCTGTTGATCCCCTTTTGAGGCCTTGTTTTTGTTAATAAGAGTCTACCATTGCATATCATGCTTTGGGTTCTTGTTTTAGTCCATAGAGTGTTTTCTTTAAGTCTAAAAACTTGTCCTTGTTACTTGTCATATGTTTTGAGCACCCACTGTCAACATACCAAAGATCCTTTTTATCTTGAGCTTTTAGGGCAATAAGACATTCCTTTTTTAATGTTTTTTCTCTCCAAAGTTTCTTTTTCTCTCTAATGAACTTTGTTTATTCTGAGACTTCCATTAATCTATGTTGTCCCTTGACCAAGTTTTGAAGTATACTTGGTCATATTTGACCATTTTGGGACTGCGACAACTTGCCAAAGACGGAGTGCAACGCGAAGCAAGAAATACCTATTTTTGGGTACCTTTTAGGGTTTTGGGGTTGATGTAAAGGGAAAGGGATGTCGACCCGTGGGATTACCCACGTTTAGGCCCATTTTGTAATCTATAAATAGATACTTAGGCAATGTAAGTAGGGGGGATAACTTAGTGCAAATGAATAGCTAAAGGCTTAGTACTAGTAGCTGGATCTGCGTGATCGGATGTGTATCGCAAGTGCTATGTGCATGATTTTCAGGATATTGGAAGGCTAAGTGCAAGTTGTTGTGGTTTTGTGATGAGTGCAAGGAAGAAGGATCTAGCGAGCTGCGCAGATCTTATGTCCTGTGCGAAGTAAGGGTCATTGAAGCTCCGTGCTGTAACTGCTTGACCAAGATAATATAAAGAAGAATATTTTGTGGACGTAGCCCGAGGGTGGGGGTGAACCATGATAACTCTGTGTAATGTGCTCTATGTTTTGACCTAAGTGTTGCTTCCTTTTGGCTAAGTGCTTGTTGTGATTAAGTAGATCTAGTTATGCTCTGTGCTTATGATATAAGAATGAATGTTAGATCTAATATATAGGATGTTTAGTGCTTGATATATTGAATCTAATCTATGTTTTGTGGCTAAGTACTGAATCATCTTTAGTCTAAGTATTCATTTCGATGCTCTATGCCATCTGCGAAGTACCATAATGGTTAAATATAGATTATGCTAAGTGCCTTGTAGTAGGTATAATCACAGATCGATGTCCCAGCTAAGGTTTCAGACACTTGAGTCCTGAAACCACCCATACCTCTACCTCGGGTGAGACTTCATCTGCTTCGTAGGTGTTGTTGAAAGGGATAGTATTTAGGGCTTTGTTTGTGTGCTCTTGAGTGTTGAACCTCGGGTCTGCCCCTGTGCCAACAAATGGTTTCGTTGCCGGGACCTGAAACTGTGATTGCTGGGAACTGAGGAAAAAGAAACGTTGTGCAAAAGAAATCTCTATGTGTAGATCTGTTTCCCTAGTGCACAACGTTTTACTCGAACCTATGCATCTTTGTGCCAGGAATAAGGTCAGATCTGAAGAAAGGAAGATCATATCCAAAGAAAAGAAGTGAGATATGAACACTCTGTGCTCTAATAAAAGTAAAAGTGGAAATTTATGAAAGAAAGAAGTCAGATCTGCAGAAAAGAGGTAAGATCTGTAAGCTTTATGCTCTAATAAAGGTAAGAATAGTCAAAAGTTATTAGATCTGGAAGCTTTGTGCTCTGTAGATAAGTGAATTTTTTTGTTTCTAGAACATGGATCTAGGTATGTTTGATAGATTCTATCCTAGCTTAAAAACTAGGGCATTAATAGATGAAAGAAATTTTGATATGAATAGATATGATAAGTATAAAGATATATATGTTATACCTATGCATAGAAAGAATGTCTGGACTAACAAGTGGATCCAATATCCTAGAAAGCAATTTTTGCAGGCCAACCATTATGATCCTAGCGCATAGTACAAAAAGTGTTGGGGATCATTGAAGAGAAAGAGAGGATTAACTCTTTGTTACAGTTGCAGAAGACCAGACCATCTTGCTAAGGAATTCCTTGGGAGAAACCCTAGCTGCCTCTATTGTAAAGCTATGGACCATGAAGTATTGGATTTCCCTAGAATGATTGCTAGACTTGAAAAACTGAATATGGAACAAGCAAAATCTAAAGGAGATCAAAAGACTAAAATTATGGAAGAACCCCAGAAAGAATCAGAGATCATGTTACTGAAAATAAAAGAAACCCTAAATGATCATAAGGATGTCAGTTTGTCATAAATATTCAAAGAACAGGAGAAAATTGAAGTAAGAATAGGAGACTTCAACATTGACTATGCCCTGGATGAGGGAACACCGATGAATATTATGACAAAAGGAACTTGGGAAACCCTAGGAAGGCCTGCTCTGGTCCCTTCACTAGGAACCATCAGATTATTTAAAGGCAAAATGGTAACCCTATATGGAAGAATTACCCAAATAGTTATGAATACCCATGGAACTTCAACAGAGGAAGAGTTCAAAATCATTAGATTTATCGAGGACCGTTCCCCATTTCCAGCTTTGCTAGGAAAGATATCGATTGAAAAAGACCAGATCCGAAGGAAAGAAGAAAATGAATCCCTAGAACAGAAGAAGCAAGAACTCATGGAATTTATGACTAGAAGGATTGCCTACTTGATGGAGGAACAAGAGAACAGATCTACGTTGTTAAAAACCATGAACCTGGATGTCGAAGCTATAAGAGAGTTAGAGGAACCACAAAAGACTGAAATATCTAACCCATATGATGAAGGAGTATTACCCTTGGATCTGAGGAAAGATCCTAGGCAGCGCGAAGTGACTATGTCAAGAGAAGATAAGATTCAGAATGGAAAGAGGGTGACCGAGACTAAGCTCACTGGGAAAAAGGATAGGAAGCTAAGTAAGAAGAAGGCCAAAATCGGAAAGCTACAGATGACTCCAGAAGGAACTTCGTCGAAGGAAAAATTATAAGAATTGAGCTTCGCCGAGGCATAAGAACAACGACATCTAGTACTTCGCCATGGCCTAGTAATATATTCGTTGGACCAATATACCCATTCGACTTCCACCCTGAATGGGTCAAAAAACAATTATGGGTTCCCACTAGACCATTGAACAATGTAATATACCAGATATAAAAAGTATGCAAAACAGAAATAAAAAACTAGAAATGGAAGAATAATAGTAATATAACCAACATAATCTCCACAATAAAACATAAATGATATAAGAATAACAACAAAAATAACACTTTGATTCAGAAAGCAATGTTCACGAGCCTCTTAGAGGGGGAAACCTCCAGTCGAGCAATGCTCTATTACAATAATCTCCCAGCTAGGGTTTTCATACCCTTGACCCTTATTTATACTAAATATGTCTATCAAGAGAAGCATCTAGAGGAAGATCCTTCTAGAAGCGAAAGCCTCTATTAGGTCTTCTTACATCCGCCTTATTCTATTTTATTGAAAGGCCTTATTAATATTGACCTTTATTACATCTGAATATATTGCTCTACCTATGTGCGGGTTAGGACCCTAACATGTCTTCCCCCTTAAAAACAACCTTGTCCTCAAGGCTTGAGATGTGGAAATTGCTGCAGAATGGTAGTTGGTTCCCAAGTGGCATCTGTTGGAGTTATATCTTTACACTGGACTAGCACTTCCTTGATGGTTATTTGACATAGGCGATGCTCACGCTAGTCCAAAAATGCTTCTGGCTGTAGCCAAATGGATCCTTCTTCAGCTAACTCGGGAAGGTTGGTTTGAATTTGGCACCGAGTTCCAATCACCTTCTTTAAGCATGAAACATGAAAAACAAGATGTAACTTCGATTGACTGGGCAGAGCTAACTGATAGGCGACTTGTCCCACACACTTGAGAACTATATAAGGACCATAAAATTTGGCGCTATCTTCTGACAATGCTCGGCCTTGAGGGAAGTTTGCTTGTATGGTTGCAGTCGCAGAAACACCTGATCCCCTTCTGCAAATTGATGTTCAGAGCAACCTTGATCTTCTTGTTGCTTCATGCGATTCTGTGCCATGACCAAGTTATCTTTAAGGGTACGAAGAATATCCTCTCGAACTATAAGTGTTTGGTCAACCTCCTGGACCATCGAGGTACCCGGTAAGTATGAGAGAACTGAAGGTGGCTTATGTCCATATACCGCTTCAAAAGGAGTCATGCATGTAGTTGTATGGTAGGAAGTGTTGTACCACCATTTAGCTAGGGGTAACCATTGAGCCCACTGCTTTTTCTTTTCAAAGGAAAAACACCTCAGATATGTTTCCAAACACTTTTTGACAAATTCCGTTTGACCATCAGTCTGGGGATGATAAGTTGTGCTGAGATGCAATTGGGTGCCTTGTAGCTTAAACAATTCTTGCCAAAAATTGCTTGTGAAATTTGGGTCACGATCATAAACAATAGAGTGTGGTATGCCATGAAGCTTGAAGACCTTGTCCATGAAAATTTGAGCCACCGTGTATGCAGTAAATGGGTGTTGAAGAGCACAAAAATGAGCATACTTGGAAAGGCGATCCACAACCACCATTATGATTGATTTATTTCCCGATTTGGGTAAGCCAGTAATAAAGTCCATAGAGATATCCTTCCAAATAGCAGGTGGAATCAGAAGCGATTGTAGTGTGCCGAGAGATTTGACTGTTTCTCTCTTTTTGCGTTGACACATCTCACATTCAACGACAAAATTACAGATGTCTTGTTTCATACCATCCCAGAAAAAAGAACGTTTGACCCTGTCATAGGTTTTGGTGAACCCGGAGTGCCCCGCTGTGGGTGTAGCATGAAGCTCAGAAATTACCTTGGATTCAAGCTTTGATTGTTTGCTTAAATACAAACGACCTTTGTATCAAAGCTCATCCTAGAGCCAAGAGTACCCTGGGGGAGATGGAGCATTGGTCTGCAATTGTTGGATCAGATGCAAACTTTTGGGATCTTGTAGCCATTCCTGGCGCACAACTTGGAGCCAATCTGGTACAATGAAGGAAAGAGAAAAAAGGGATCCTTCTTCTTCATATTTTTGGGATAGTGCATCTGCCACCACATTGTATTTTCCCTTCTTGTAAATGATCTCATAATCATATCCAAAGATCTTAGTCACCCATTTTTGTTTCTCCGGGGAGGAAATGCGTTGTTCCAGAAAGTACTTGAGGCTTTGATGGTCTGTCTTTATTTGGAAATGTTGCCCCAAGAGACACAAACACTGTATGTGTAGGACTAGAGCCCATCCTAATCTAATTTACTTCTCTAATCTAAAAATCATTCAAACTACTTTCATGCAAAGATTTCAGATTCATTAATTCTATTCAATATTCAAAATTCTAAGACTAAATATCTAAATTCTATGAAGCATGCAAATCTAAGTTCTATACTAATTATGGAACCGAAATACTTCTTAAAACTATCTTCAAAAGTAATTTTGATTTAAAACATCTACCTAATTAAAAACTTATCTATTTTAATGTAACTCAGAAACTAAACCAAGTAACATAAAACTATATAACATTACAGAAAACAGAGTAAGATGCTCTAATTTTAAAAGGAAAATACAACTAAGTCTATTCCATTTAGAAACTTAAATTTTCAGAAGCAATATATGACTTTAAACTAGAATTGAAAGCTACAACAAATCGAATTGAACTTATAAAACTAAGAAAAACAATCCTTTTAAATCAATACAACAAGAAACTACAGCTACTAAACTTTAAGGACAATTCTTACTTTTAATGAAAACAGGAAGCAACAATTAACATATTCTATAGAAAAGCTAAAATTACAAAGGAAGGGCTTATGGTTTTCTTGGTGGATCCTTGCCAAGAAATCCACAAGTCCCTAAGTGACTTGCAGACTAAATTCTAAACTACGGATATGTAAAAGAGAACATTAACAATAGAAAATGAATCATATTACAGTCTAAAGAAACATCTTAAAATACTAAAAACAACATTGTATGAGTCAATCTCTATCAGATTCAGAAAACCAACACTTGAGCAGCGCAATTCTTCTATATCATATTCGTCCCTATTACATTTCGTTCCATTGTTTTTATAGCTCAGGAGCTAGATAACTAATCCCGATTTCCTAGTGACAGAGCCTATCTTATATTCAATACACAACCGTTTACAGAAGGTAAATGATTCCTTCAATTAACGAGTAACTTCTCATGCCCGAAAAACTCATTATCTAATAACATATATTTATCTCTATGGCACGCAGTGCCAAGAGATGAAGATCTCATTGATTATACATGAGTCATCAACGAGAGTTAAGCTGGAATAGTTGGTTTTGCTTGAGCAAGCTGGCAACGCCTGGAGTGTAGAAAATATTACATGATATTTAATCTGCTGCTGAAATCAAAGTATGCTGCAAAATCTAATATAATCATTCATGAGATTCCAATAATTACATTTAATCATTAAATAAAAGGAAATTAAAGAATTTTGACTAATGACCATACCTTACTATACTTGCTGGATATTTGGTTATATGTGTGAAAATATAGATGAGTTTATGGAGTAAAGAGTTCAAATGAAGAGGTCAAAAATGGATATGGAGGGTTCAAAAAAGTATCAATTCAGCAAGCCAACACTAGGGTACCTTGGGAATCATTGACATCAATGGTGATCTCCCTCGCACTTGTTAACGGTTTACACCATTGACTGGTAATCAAGTGGTTTCTGCCATGTTCGACATCAGGACATCTATTCACATGGTTAGATTCGTACCACATTAGGATTGGTAAGAAGACCCTGGATTGAGTGATCACTTTGCTATATGCTTTGCCCAGGTTGCAAAGGAGTTTCTCTTGGATAAATGACACATATACTGTTACATAGATCCACTTTGTATTGGTCGTGGCTATGTCTTGTCATCTCGTAGATCCACTGTGTATTCTTCATGGTTACGATCAGTTCATGTCATAAACGTATAGATACATAGTGTATTTTCAGTGGCTATACCTTTTTATCAATACAATTATGGATTCACAGTGTATTTTATGGCGGCCATATCTTGCAAGTCTTGATCAACCAAGCATAGGTATGCTTGCCTTGGGTTTGAAACATGTCATAATATTTGTTGGATGTTTGTGTGCAACTTCTGTTAGGTTTTCTGCGTCTACACCCTTGCTTGAAAGTCTACAAAGCATTTCAGTTATCAGTTCCTGTCTTCTAACTTCATACTTTGGGGGGAAATCTGTTACATACAAAAAATACTCACTTTGATAGTGTCGCAAGTGTCGTCATTACAAAGGTCGCAAGTGTCGCATTTTGCTCACAAGTGTCGCAAGTGTCAAAGAAAGCATGCTGCCATGATGCCTATGTCATGCCTATAATGACATGAGAAGGATACTTGAAACACCTCAAACATTTGATTTGGAAGAGGAGAAATGAGTCAGCAGGCTTGCAAACCTTTTGCCATCTGAAAGCACCTCAAAAACTAAGCTTTTCAAGGAGAGCGCTCCCCTATACCTCCTCTGGGAGCACCGACGCTCCCCCTTACACTGTCTGGGAGCATTATAAATCTCTTTTTGCCCTTTTGAGGGAGCACTGGTGTCTTTAGGAGCGTTGACTCCCCCCTTAAGCCTACTGGGGAGAGTTGTAGCACTCTGATGGCCCTTTTGAGGGAGTGCTGCCTATTCTAGGCAGTAGTTAAGTTGTTGAGATGAATGGGGGAAGGATCCTTTCATTCTTGGAAAGCAGTTGGATTCAAATCCCTAGTCCAGCCATGATCTTAGGGAAAATCCTCAACTGAAGGAGGCAAATCCTCAACTTCCCCAAGGATATCTCAAGTGGTTAAAGCCTCTTCAAGGCTATATAAGCAAGCTTTCTAATGGTGAAAGGGGACTGGAAAGAGAGAATCACACCAAACTTATGATCTCATAAGTAGTGCTGGAACGGGGAAGAATTGCTAGCATGAAACCTATGATCTCATAGGAAACACACAGTCAACTAAAGGAGAGTGATTGGTGAAGCTGCTACCATCCAGGTCATGGATCTTTCGAGCAAGGGTTAGAAAAAGGGGCCTTGTTGAAGCTGTCGCATTCGCATCTACGATTGTAAGTACTACTGTCGTTATTCTCATTAATATGACACGCTTGGCCTGTTTCTTTCTAGTTTGTGTCTGATCTTACATGAACTCATCGTTGATAGATAGATCTGTTTTCAAGCTAATATCAATAGAGTAGGAAGTGGTCATACTTTGTTTGTCTACAGGGCTCGTCGAGGAGAGAAAGATTGGAGCTCAACTCGGAGTGTGCAGGGACAAACGTTGATAAAAAGGTACTTCTGTTCTCCTTCCTCCTCATGCATTAGTTTGTATAGATTTGAAAGGAAGTCAGTGTCCACGTTAAGCACTTTCTGTCTTAGAGTTTAGGGTCTATCTCTTTGAGGAAATCTACCTGTCCGCAGGGATATTTTCCTACAACAAGGATGAACAATCTTCTTGCAATGATCACTGTAGACAATCACTAGTTCTATGGGCTTCAAATTTTCAATTGGCAAAAGTGTTCTTCGAGCATGGCGCGATGAGATAAATAGGAAATTTTTCAATGGTTTGCTTGCAACGGGTATGAAGCTTCCATGAACATTGATCCATCCGTTATGGCATGGTCCAATGGTCTGGTGGTGATCCTTTAATGCTTTTTTGTCCATTCGAGGTGGAAGTCGAATGGGTATATTGGTCCAATGGCTAGATTGCTTCACCACGATGAAGTACTGTATGTCATTGTTCTGATATCATGGCGAAGCTCAATTCCTGTGATTTTTCCTTCTGTGAAGTTTGAGTCTTCAGTAACTTTTCAATTTTGCTCTCTTCTTACTTAGCTTCCTATCCTTCTTCCCAATGAGCTTTGTCTCAGTCATCCTTTTTCCATTCTGATTCTTATCTTCTCTCAACATAGTCACTTCACGATGTTGAGATTCTTTCTTCATATCCAAGGGTAATACTCCTTCATTATATGGATTAGATATTACGGTCTTCTATGGTTCCTCTAATTCTCTTATAGCTTCGACATCCAATTCCCTGGTGTTCAATAGCTTAGATATGTTCTCTTGTTCTTCCATCAAGTAGGTGATCCTTCTAGTCATAAATTCCATGAGTTCTTGCTTCTTCTGTTCTAGGGATTCCTTTTCTTATTTTCTCCAGATCTGGTCTTCTTCAATCCAGAGCTTGCCTAACAAATATGAAAATGGGGCATAGTCCTCAATAAATTTAATAAATTTGATTTCTTCCTCTGTCGAAGCTCCATGGGTACTCATAGCTATCTGGGTAATCCTGCCACATAGGGTTACCATTTTTCCTTTAAACAACCCTATTTTTCCTAGTGAAGGAACCATAACAGTCCTTCCTAGGGTTTCCCAAGTACTTTATTTCATAATGTTCATCTGTGTTCCTTCATCCAAAGCATAATCAATGTTGAAGTCTCTTATTCTTACTTCGGTTTTCTCCTTTTCTTTGAAGATCTCTAACAAACTGGCATCTTTATGTTCATCCAGGGTTTCTTTCATTTTCAATAACATAATATCTGATTCTTTCAGGGGTTCTTCTATAATCTTAGTCTCTTGATCTCCTTCAGATTTTTCTTGCTCCATATTCATCTTTTCAAGTCTAGCAATCATTCTAGGCCAATCCAATACTTCATGGTCCATAGCCTTACAACAGAGGCAACTAGGGTTTCTACCAGGGCATTCCTTAGCAAGATATCCTAGTCTTCTGCAACTATAACAAAGAGTTAATCCTGTCTTTCTCTTTAATGATCCCCAACTCTTCTTATACTGTGCACTAGGATCATAATGGCTAGCCTGCAAAAATTTCTTTCTAGGATCCTGCATCCATTGGTTAGTCCAAAAATTATTTCTATGCATAGGTATAACATATCTATCATTATACTTATCAGATCTATTCATATCAAACGTTCTTTCATCTAACAATGCCCTAGTTTTCAAGCTAGGACAAAATATATCAAGCATACCTAAATCCATGCTCTAGAAAAAAAATTCACTTATCTTACTTCTACAGGGCACAAGGCTTACAGATCTAAGAACTTTTGACTATTATTACCTTTATCAGAGCACAGAGCTTACAGATCTTACTTCTTTTCTTTAGTATCAACCTCTTTTCTTGTAGATCTGACTTATTTCCTTTAGATCTTTCCTTTCTTCTTTAGAACAAAGCTTTTCAGATCAAGTAGATCACTGCGCACTAGGGCATAGATCCACGCACAGAGCTTTCACAATTTTAGGACGAATCTTTTCACAAATCTTCTTCCGCTCAGTTCCTAGCAGTCACAGTTTCAGGTCCCGGCAACGAAACCATTTTTTTGCATAGGGGCAGACCCAGGGTTCAACACTACAATAGTGCACCAAAAAAACCCTAACTACTGGCCCTTTCAACAACACCTGCGAAGCATATGAAGTCTCACCTGAGGTAGATTCAGGGGTGGTTGCGAGACTCAGGTGTCTGCAACCTTAGCTGGGACACACATCTGTGATTATAACACTTAGAAATCACCTAACATAGATTATTAATCAATATTCAACCCTTATGATACTTCACAGATAGCATAGAGCATCGCAGTATGTACTTAGATCTAAGATAATTTATCACTTAGCCACAACAAGATAGATTAGATTCAACAGATCAAGCACTAAGCATCTTACATACCAGATCTAACATTCATTCATATCTCAGAAGCACAAAGCATAAATAGATCTATCTAAACACATCAAATCACTTAGCAAACGAAGAGACAAACACATCAGGTCGAGGCATAGAGCACAACACACAGATTTACCATGGTTCACCCCCACCCTGGGGCTACATCTACAAAGTCTTCTTCTTTATTAGCTTCAGTTAATCGGGTTACAACACAGAATCACCAAAATCCCTTCTGCGCACAGGACAAAAGATCTGCGCAACTCGCTAGATCCTTCTTCCTTGCATTGTAGCACAAATCCTTCTATAATCTCTATAATAACTTGCACTTAGCTCTGAAACCCTTCTACAGTCATGCACAAAGCACTATTATCACTTAGCTTACATCACATGGATGGGATACTGTCCCCTTACTTACTTTGCCTAGACATCTATTTATACATTACAAAAGTGGGCCTAAGCATGGGTAAACCCACGGGCCGACATCCCTTTCCTATTACATTATCCACCAAAACCCATGTTGACACTCGGAACTGAGTTTGGGTTGCAGCAAATCAATCCTGAGGTAACCTCGAACCACTTTGGATTGGAAGCTACCCTCCCCTAACCCGAGAGGGATCTCTCGAACAATGTCACAATATGATCTTGAGTAAGCGTAAAATAGTGAGCAGATTTATGGGTAAATGATAGTTTCAGATTTTTTAAATTTTGGGGGGTTAAACCAGGGAAATGATCCATTGGGCATGTATTCAAGTGAAAACCGAAGAAAGGGGATAATAGCAAGGATCATATAAACTTTCGGAAAGTGAGGTAAAGTAAGTCTATCTTTCAGCGATTTGATAATCATGATGAGGTAGCAGAAAAAGGAAAGGAAAGGCCGATGTAGTAGAAAATATATGCAGAATTCTGGAAGTGTAGACTGGTCTTACACCCACTGATAGCTGGTACAGAGGAAAAACAATAAACAATTACAGAAAACCAAAATTCATTCGCTATAGTAGTGGCCGTACTAAATTATAATGAAGCACATCAGTTAGGAAGATGAAATGAAACGAAATACGAGATACAAGAAAACAAACTGGTAACACAGTCGTGACAGAATAAGGAAGAAATAAACAATATGATAATGAAGATATCAATTGTAGGTAAGGAACATATAAATGAGTTCCAAACAATTTTAACACAGTTGAAATAAGGAAGAACATACTGAACGAATCGACCGTGATGAATCTCACAGTCACAAGTAAAAAATCTTCTGTATTATTTCATTCCTGCTTTACAAAATAACTCAGCATTACAAAGGAACCCCTCTTCACAAGAGGTTTTTTTTCAGCTCGCTCCGCACCCCCCCTTTTTCTCTATTACATCAATCCTTCTTTTAAAAGAAAAATCTAGAATAAAACTCTTTGTGTTCCGGGAAATACGAAACGATTTTCCTTCTCCGGACTGTGCGAATGCCTGCGCTGCCATTTCTTTAAACTATTATTAATCATTTAACACCTCGTCGTTCCTTCCTTGACACTTGGAAGCTGCAGTATTGGATATTGGGCTCATGATCTATCCTCACCTATAAAGAAATCGTACATCGTTTATCGGATGTAATGCACGAAAATATAATGCATAACCTTGTTTGCATATTTTGCAAGAAGTGGTCACAAGAATATAATGCTTTCTGTTTGGTTACAGTCAAAAAATATCTGGCTGTGGGCACCACCATTACATTCCAAAGTAAAACAAATCTCACGAGTACGCCATCACAAGAATATCACCTCGGGTCATGCCTTCAGCTA
Source organism: Picea engelmannii (assembly GCA_009831015.1). NCBI lineage: Eukaryota > Viridiplantae > Streptophyta > Pinopsida > Pinales > Pinaceae > Picea > Picea engelmannii. Next base: position 189,282 of record ML808103.1, on the reverse strand, counting down.
AAACTGCCAAATAAACAATGGGCTTAAAAGTTGATGCTGGAGGTCTGAAATCTAGTGTGGAACGGTTGAAAATACTCTCATAATAGTCTCTCCCTCCGACAAGTATTCGAACAACTCCATTTAAAGGTTCTATGGCAATTAATGAACCTTCTACCCTGGATTTTAGATCCTTCTTTTAACTCTACTTCAAAGCTGGAAACAAATCCTGGTAAATATTTCTCTCTTCCAAGAGAGTGCGATAATGAGCCTTGAGGGATTCGTAGTTCTGTTTGATAACACCAAGTCTTTCTCTAGCTGTGTGGTTTTCCATTCGGCTCTTCTATCCTAGAACCAAATAGCGATTTGCCTTGGGTACAGTCCGAGAGCCCCTGCTAGCTCTTTTTCTTTCCAGCTTCTAGTACCTTCCCAACTCAAAAACTCTTCTCCAACGCCCTTTCTTGTTCCATGGGGAGACTTCATTTAGGAAAATGAAATATTCATCTGTAGAAATATACATGGATGGATCTTGTGGAGCAATGTTAGTGGTTACAAAGAGATTATCCGGGGCAGATCCTAGGAGGCTTATGGAAGATTCTTGGAAAATTCATTGACTTCTTTATGGCGGCTATGTCCAACTTCCTTACTGGAGACAACATTTCCATTGCTTGTCTGCTTACAAGTGAAATCTCAATATGGTTGACAAGCTGTAAAGTTCATAGCGTCTCACTCACGACAACCTGCCAAGCCCGGAGAAGTTTCAGAGAAGTTTCCTAAACGCGTATGGATGCATTTTCATTTTTCATTTATCAGGTCCACACCTCCACGGCTGCCAAATTGGAAAAATGTCCCCCTCTAATTGATTTCGTATTGATTTTTAAACCTATTACCAGCCAGGCAGCTTGCTACAATTAATTCTTGAAAAAGACCGACCGATTAGCCATCACTGGAATTGAAAAGAGTTCAGCAGGGAGCTCTGGATTAAGCATCTTCAAATATCGATGGAGAATTGCAACAAAGTGTCTTTAATATCGATTCCTGTAGAAATGATAAGTTTCATGAACGGGCATGTCATATGGACCAGGAAAGGTCTCAGACACGCACACCCTCAAGCACTTCGCAACTCAAGCTTTTGGCTGGTGGTTTTCATGGCATTCTGTGCTTGCATTACGATAATTCAACTCGTTGCTACTTGGAAAACCGACGCCACCATCATGGATTCTCCTTGCAGCTTGCCAGCCCGTGCGGACCACGATATTGCCTGGTCCACTTCGACATCTCTACTTGCAGAAACGACGCCATTTCTGCTACCTTTGCATGGATTATCATCGAATATAACAGACGACAAGAAGCGTTTCTGGGCTCAGCCGGATAATTTGGGGTACAAGTCTTTCAAACATCAACACGTGAAAGCCATGTCGGCGCTCAAGTTCATAACATGCTACACAGGGAGACACTGATAATGATCACCAATCAAATTAGATGTTGAATGGTCGGTTCAAGCATCACGAGCAGTTGAGGTTTTAGATTGAATAGGAGGAGGTTGCAACTAGAACCTCTGACATTCCAGGGGTTCAGCTCTCACCAACTGCTGCTGCTAGAAATGTTGTTCCTATTTCTGTTGCATCAGAGCGTGGAGGTATCTTGGAGCCATGTGTGAAAGACTCCAGGTGGAATGAAAGTGAAATCCTCATCGGAATTTCTAGCAGGTTCCGGTGATTTTTTTTTTTGGCCATGGCTCTCTTTTGAAGTCTACAAAACCGCGAAGAATCGCCTGAGCAACTCCCTGCTCTGATTCAACTCAAAATGGTGGCACACCACACAATAAAATATACAAAATAACACCAACACTCCACACGTCAATCTCAGATCTGCTTCAAAACCTCCAGTGCCATGTAGTATGGACTACCAACTAGTTCAGAAAAGTGATCCCCATGTTTGAAGAATACAGATAATCCAAAATCAACGGCTTTGATAGGTGAATTCTCCTTTCTATTCGCAAACAGGAAATTCTCTAACTTGAGGTGCCTATGGGTCACACCATGTATGTGGCAGAGCTCTTGGCATACTGAGAAATGATATTATATAGGTGAATTCATATGATGCACATTAAAAAAGGAGATCGTAGAAGGTATATAAGTAATGTCAAAGTACTTGAGATAAACTTGGGTTTCTTCTGCATCAACATCCACTAAAGCTATCGATGCAAACTTGGACACTTCACGTACAGTTTTTGCAAGAATTTCATCAAGTTGTAAAACAACATCTGTGGCCCTTCCGAATCGAAGAACCAAAACCTTGTCCAATGTATCCTGATGAGCTTGTCAACGTCCTGTTTCCTCGTAAGAGTCTGTAACAGGTAGCTCATTTCTGTATTGAAAATAAGTCAAATTTCGCTCTTCCTCTTTGCTCCTCCAATGGGCGAGAAAAAAGTATGATCGCTACGCTATGCTGTGAATGTAGATATCCTTGAGTTCCTTCACACAGTCTGCAACTATCTCACCCTCACCCAACGTTGAAGGAGACACAGACTCCTTTTCCTCAAATCACGTGTAAATTGCAAATGCCAGGTGCAAGCCTACCATTCTTAAGATTCATCTATAGATCCCTTCAACAATCTGATGAAATTTAGAGATAATTTGCGATTCTCAAACACATTGGGATGAAAACAAATGAGTAGAGAAAATTTTCAATATCTGTTACAACAACCCAAAAAGGACCCAAAAGGGGTCTAGCTTCCACGATTTCTGCTTCGCGTTGCACTCTGCTTTTGACAAGTTGTTTAAGTCCCCAAAATAGCCAAATATGACCAAGTGTTCCTCAAAACTTGGTCAAGGGCCAACAGGCCCCCAAAACTAACCTATGACTCATCCCAAGTCACTCAGGTCTGGGTAACTTTGCCTCAAAGGTCTCAAGCTTGGCTGGAGTTGCTTCGACTTGTCTCTGTGCTACTACTTCTTGCTCAACGAATTCATGAACAACCACTTCGTTGATAGGTCCTTCTAATTGTTGTTCAACTATAACAACTACTTGTTCTAGTAGTGTTCCTTAGCCTTCAATTTCTTCAAACAGTAGGTAGGCCACCTCCTGGCTCGGCTGGAGTTTTTGGGTGACTTCCATCACTCTGTTCTGCATGGTAAGAATGAGTTGCTGGGCAATGCATTGTTCATGGAATCTCTTCATCCTCTCAATGGGTGACAAGAGCTTGAGCTACACCTGTACTGTATCTACGTGTTGCTTTGCTTCTTGGAGTTGGGACTCCATTTTCTTCAACTCTGGGTCTTCAGATAGTTGTTCATATATCTGCGCGCTTCTTCTACTTAGTTGTTTGCATTCTGCAGCAAGTGTTTTAATCCTCTCGACTGCGTTCTAAGAATTCAATTCTCACTGGTCGTGCACTTCTTGTGGAGTCTATGGTATGGTCCGAAGCTCTAATTCCACAACCCTTTGTTGAAGTTGTTGAATAACTTCAACCAACTTCATCACTTGGCGCTCTATGGGCTCTTCAGCCTTCTTCTCTAAGTCGGTCACAGAGTGAAATGATCCGTTGGCTTCTTCTTCAATTCCTATCTACTTTGTAAGCATATTCTCTTTATATTTTTGGATATTCTCTCAGTCTTCTTCAATTTTTTCTTAGAGAGCATTCTTCTCTTGTTGCGCGGCTTGGCGTTGTTCAATAATTTTCTCCTGTGCTTTCTTTATGGCCCGGGTGTCCTACACTTTTTCTTCCTGAGCATGTCGAAGGCGTACTTCGACTATATCAACAATCTTGCGGAGCTGAACTGATTCATCTCCCACTTCTGTTTGTCCTTTTGGTAGAGGTGCAGTAGAGATTGCTCGGCTAGACTGGATAGTGTGCTTGTCGACCTTTAATCCTCAGCAGGATGTTTTTTTAGCATGAATCCATATCCCAATGCAGAAGGTGACTGGAAATACTTATTCTCGACAGCTCGTAGGGAGCATGCCATCCCCTGTGGAGCCAAATGTTATCACACATAGTTTTCAAGGGCAACATGTCGTCCAAGTTCGTGGTCTGCACGGGAAGCGTCCAAGCGTAGCATGCAAAGCAGCTCATTTCGGGCTTAAAATACAAACAGACGGGCTCAGTTTTGCGACGGTGGAGATCCACTGTGAGGATCAGATTAACAACCCCCCAGGTATTCAGAGTTTCATAATTGCATGAAGTATAGCACCATGAAAAGAGTCGAAGCCCAAAGTGAGATGAGTCATTGATCTTGAAGGGAGAACGTAGTGTTGGATCCAAGTGTTTGGGAAAATAATCTTCTGGAGTTTTGAAGTAGGAAGTGTGTAAGACTTTCGAAGGTCAAAGCCCAAAGTCCCTAAGTGAGTCTGGACTAGACCATCCATCAGTAGGGACACACGACAACCAATCTCTCACTTTGGGAATTTTCCTCTTAGAATCTCTTCATGTTTCACATTCAAAAGCGCCGAAGTCCCGAAGACCCGAAGCACTGAAGTCCCAAAGTGACGAAGCATGTGATTCACTCTCATCAAGCATGATGCGTGGCACTCTTTCCAGGTCATTCTTTCATGGCCATGTCACCCTCCTTATCATGACACATCAACAGACGTGACATCATATGATGTCATCTAGACCACCAATCAACAGGGACATGTGGTTGAAATCCATGAGCCCTGGATAAAGGCCTGAAGTAATCCTCGGTCATTCGATTCATGAGGACATGCATCAGTATATTGCTAGATACGGGTCAGTAATCCTCTGCCTCTTTATCCATTCTTATATCTACATCTACTGTTGTGGAGGATCACCTTTTAATTTTTTTATTTTCCTATGGTTTTCATTGGCCGTTTTTCATTTTCAGGAAGATGGTGCAACATTTCCTTTTCAACTAAATGGCGATATGGATCCAAACTAGCCATTGGGATGCTACTATAAATTCTAATATTGCTGATGAATATGATTATATTTTTTTTTCTGTTTTCTTTTGTGAATCTATTCTGTTAAATTCATTATAGACCACTAGACTACAATAGGATTACTGAAAACTAAAACAAACTATTAAACACTATGCTCCAACTCATATTCTGGGGATACTCATTATGTGGCTTTGTATCTTGCACTAGAAAACCTCTCAATATTTTGATCCATTACTCTTTTAGTGTCTGCATTAGGTTTTTGTGGACTATCTTTGGGACATGATTCTTTTGTGCTCATTGTTGTGACTCTAATCCCACTCTAACTATACCAATTTTTGGCAATATATGATGTGGATTGAGTATATCCCCAACTGAGTATGCCTTTGGGGATGTCTAAACCATGCCTATGTTGGCATGAGCTATATATTGATAGTATGGAGGAACAATCGGTGTCAGTCTTTTCTTTTTCAATATATTAGAGACCACAACATAGCAAAATACAAGTTTGAGTGCATGCTTCTGAATAAGAGTTTGGTATAAATAATTTACCAAAAGCTTGAGGAATATTTGATCTCTTGTCTTGGTGTTCCCTAGTAGAGCATGAAAAGGGAAGGAAAGTATGGAGGAGCCAATTACCATATCCATTGCCAACAAGTTATTGAAAGGGTTTACTTTGAAGTTTGAGTAAACTGATTGTCTTGTTCTACATATGTTCAGAGGGCCGCTAGTGTTATCCTTTTCTTACCTAACTGCAAGAAATTTACAGAGTTCAAATCCAAAAGAAATGTGCCCTTGTCTTTGATGGAGTGGCTAAGGTGAATCAAAACCTAGCTGGGTCTGGTGGATTAATTTATGATCTTGGAGGAATGATGTTGAAAACATTTGGTGTTGGCATGTGCTCCATGAATTTCTGGAATCATTTATGTGCACTATGGAAACCCAGATTCCAAGCATTAATCATCATTAAGAACATTTTTCTCATGAAACATTTATACATCAAAAGGATACAACCTCTGCAATAATCAGGAGCAGAAAAAGAATTAGATAACATGCATAAGTAAAACTGCTCACATAAGAAAGATTGAAAGTATATTTTAACCAGTGCCTTAAAGGGAGTCATGGGAAGTGTAGATCGAAGATTTTATTATGGTAAATTTTGTAATTAGTTGGTGAAAAGTGTTTGGCCCCCTTATGTATTATTCACCAATCTAAAACTTGCCAACTGGGTGTGCCATAGGTCCAACGAGGTGATTTACCCCTTGACTTGACACACTCCACCCAAGGTAGAGGTCTTAGATGAATAATCCCACTCAGAGATTGCCCTAATTATACTAGCAAGGTTCAATTACTTGATAAAAATAAAACAGATAGATCATACACCCTGCTTTGTAATTGAGGCACTTGCACAAACACTTGAAAGAAATAAAAATGAAAGAAATGAATTGCAACAAATAGGTTTATATACACTGATTTGTGTTTGAGAGAGATCAACAAGATATTACTGGAAAATTAAATGTTGTTTTCAAAACTGATTGAAAAGAGAAAATTACTTGAAACTGAATATGCATGAAAATATGAGAATTTTTTTAACATGCATGAAGTTAGAGTGTTGTAGTGTGTTTGACTTGTGTAATTGATTATTATATTTAATAATTCACAACCTTAATAGACAAAAGAAAACCACAACACAAATCCCCCTAAGGGGATGAAGAAATTGGGCACAAAAGGCCCGCTTTTATTACACTATTACAATGGAGAACTAGAGTTCTCTTTGAGATTTTAGCTCTCTTGGAGGGATCCTTATTTTTGGATTTTCAAGGAGAGTACAAGAAGAAAATATAGAAAAGAGAAACTTCATTTTGATGAAGTCACAACCCCCCAGGGTTCCCTGGAAGCCTTGATTTTGCCTAAAAAAGAAAGAGTCTCCTCTTGAATATGTAATTTCTGCAATAAAACATCAAGTAAATCAAGTTAGAACAAGCTAATAAAGAGTTCTAAACAATAAAAAATTTATAATTTTTTTTTGTAAATTTCTCTAAGGAAAAAAGATAAATTTTAGGGCTTTTTTGAGACTTAAAATAGACCTAACTTAGGCTCTTCTTAGTGACGTATGTTTGTTGTTTTAGGACAGAAAACAATAAACCTCTAAATATCTTGATAAGAAGTTAAAATCAAACACAATCTTTAACCTAGACTCTAGATGAAAAGGTCAAGAATATGCTTTAAAAAATGCCTAGATCTACTCTCAAAAATTGATACACTTGTAATTAGATCTTGGAAACACATGCATGCAATATTTAGATGTAGAAAATAAACTTTGAAGCTATTCTAAACAACATGCAACCAAAAGAAAGAGAGTAGGGGAAAGAGTTTTATCGAAATTCTAAGTTTTTATTGAGCTTGGAAAATTCAAGCTATGGGGCTCTCCTTGTTGTGAAGAAGAGGGTGAATGCCTTCCTTGAGAACTCCTTGGACATAAAAAAGGAAGCAACCGAGATCCTTTGCCTCTCCAAAATATTGGTATTACCTGCAATACTGATACCTGCAAGTTCTTGTATTTGGTGTTTCTCTACACAAAATCTTCAAGAGCACATTAGTTTAAGAAAAAACACACATGCAATGAAATGTTTGAGTATAGATCAACAAGTAAATTGAATAATAAACAAATTAAACAACTTACTCCATCTAGATAACAATATCCCTATGATTAGCCAAATATCAAAGATACTATACATAAAATCAATACAACATCACCTCATGTATCCAACATTCATCCACACATTTGATTCCACACACCAAAGCTAGCTCCAAAGTCTTTATTATTTCAGAAGTAGATACAACATTACAATGCTTTCTTGCCCAAGATTCGACTAGATAAAGGAGAGGTCAACCCTTTATTTTATATAAAATGGGGGTGATGGTTCCAATGTAGAATGCACTAGGGTTAGGTTTTTGGGATTAGAGAATGCGTGAGTGAGAGGGGGAGTGGCCCATGAGGGAAAGGGAGATACGTGGGAGTGAAGGGAAGATGAGTGTATAGTTAAGTGGTGGTGTAGATAGGTGAAGGGGAGTGGAAGTGAGGGTAAGTGGGACTGAGTGCGAGTGAGGGGAGATGAGTGGGAGTGAGTTCGAATGAGAGGGGGAGTTAAGGGATGTGTGGGTCCCTTAATTAATGTGCTAGGGTTTGGGAATGAACCACTTAGGAAAATGAGTCAAGTTCCTTCATTGGAACCTCCTCCCAACTCTATGCCATCTAATTAAGTTGACATCCTTTTAGTTAAATCACCTTAGGCCTTTAGTCAACTAGGGACATACCAAAAACATGTCTAAAACATGTTCCCCAGTTCTCCTAAAATTTAGGAGATTAATTAAATTACCCATTTTCCATAAATTTTGAGTAAAATTGATTTTTTAGTGATAATAATCACTTTTTGGTCTTGAAAGATGGGAAACAGGAGTTTACATGATACTCTTGACTGGAAAATGACTGTAAATATGGCATCTGACAAAATTTGATGCCATATTTTTTACATTTATTGACTCAGAATTAATAAATTCCATTTTTGCGAGAATTTAATTAATTCACTGGAAACTTAAAAAAAAACTATCAAACCTAGCCGCAATTTCCAAATGACTCAGACACTATGTCTTAGTATGAGCTTATATACATTTAGACACTAGATGTTGGATTTTCCATGCCAAAACTTGCTTGCCAGCACATACTCCAACTTTGGAGCTAAGTCTTTTGAGTGAAAAAACTTAGAAATGATTTTTTCTTCTCACTGAAGCAAGCGGAAAAAATAATTAACAAGTAGAAAAAAACACTCCAAAGTATGTGTTCAATCATGGTCTTGGGTGGCCAATATCCTTTTACAATCTCTCATACTTAGGACATTTATTACAATGGTGGAAATGTGGAAAAGATGGGTCTTTTATAAGACCTGTCGAACTCTGAAATCTGCAAATATGAGCATTGCTTGTTCATTCTCTGGCAGCTCTTCAGGAAATCCAGCTTGTTCAAACTGTTGTATAATAGGTCACATTACTCAGAGCATGTTAGATGGTAGAAAGGAAGTTCCTTGACAATTTTCAAGAAGTATACTTGACAAAGCTTCAATCCAAGATTCTATTTATATTGGCCATAGAAACATATTTTAATCAGCTTGTTCATCCTCTCTGTAATATTAACACTTTGTTAGTTGTCTAAAGATGCCAATTCCTAAAACCATTAGTTTAAACATGCCTGTTGTTGGTCACTATAATTGCTTATTTAATCTAAACAATCAAGTGCTACATAAATTGTCAACCCAGGGAAGTCTGTTTATTTCAAAGGTAACCACGCACTATATATGCTCAATTTCAAAAGCAACCTAGAGTTGTAGTAAAGGAAACTATATTAATCACACTTGCCTTGAATGAACTGAAGTTCTATCTTGAATTACAGAAAAACAATCTACCTATTGCAGAGCTCAAAGTTTAAGGAAATGATTAATTGAAGAATCCTGGATTACATTAAAATAACACAAGATACTGCAACATAAAAGACCAACTATTCTGTAACTAGAGAACATGAACCTATTCCCAAAGAAGGAATCTTAAACACCTGTTTCCAATCATCACACTTCATGAAATTATTTTAACTGAAATAATGCACACTGAAGGCTTTCTATCTCCTAATAGAGAACATGACCCTAATTCCTTCCCAAAGAAGGAACCTTCAGCACCAGTCTCTGATTAGCACACTCATGGAAATAATTGAAGGTAACTAATTCTAACAGAGAACAAGACCCTATTTCCTTCCCAAAGAAGGAACCTTCAACACCAGTCTCTGATTAGCACACTTTCATAAATTCATCACACAGAATTGCTAACTAAAATGATTAACAGTTACCCAAGCATGAACTATGTGAAAACAATGTAACGTTCTATAAAGCAGAGTTCTTGGCAAGACAGAGTTCAATAGTGTTTCAACAAAGCAGAGTTAATTAAAGTAGTGTTTCAGCAAAATAGAAATTAATCAAGGCATAAATAGAAATCACGCTAACACACTATAAAACTAACGGGTGAATCTTGTGAAGAAGGTGGGCCCTCCCTTCTCACAAGATTCCCCTGAGACGAAGAGGCTAGAGAAGGATGCTCAAAACAATGTACCCTGAAGCACATTGCTGAACACACTGGATGTAGTTCAGTACCCTGGAGATTGCTATCTCGAGATTAGTAGGGCTAAAAGGATTGTGTTCCTGTCTTTTCTCAGTGGATTGCTACCAAAACAAGTTGTTTGCCTGGAGGGAAACAATCTCTGTGGATATGATGAAGTGTTGACAATCCTGAAGAACTGTTGATTGTAGTTTCTGAACATGTTTAGTCATCCCTGGTTTCTTTAAAAACTGATAGTATTCTGTAACAAAAGTGGCTGCATTTTGTGGTTCTGGTCTTATCCAGAGAAGGTGGTTATCTTCATTGTGCTTGGCATCCATGAAGTCATCCTGCCATATTATATGATTGTGGAGAAAGGAGGTGAATGCCCGAATCTAGATGTCCCCGACAATAGGATTAAGGTTCAGCTGTCTGTTCTCGAGGATGGCCTCATTATGAAAATATGCCTCACAGAGGAGGTGCTAATCCCTAGCAGAGGCTTCTGCAAAGGTTTTGACAAAATCTGCTGGGTGTAGTACTGCATGGGGTCTGCCTTCTGTGATTGATTTGATCTGAAACCATGTAAGTCGTTCCATAAGGAACAAGGAGTAATTGCAGGATGGTTTCCTTGTAGCCAATAGCTTTTGTGCCAAGTCAAATACCAGGGCCAATCTGCCTTTCAACTCTTTGTTCTGTTTCTTAAGGGCACGTGCTTCCTGGCGTGTCTGCTCTAAAGCTTCCCAATTTGAGTAAGTATGATTTATCCAGATTTTTCTGTGCTCTTGCAGGCTTTTGTTCTGTGTAGCAGCATACTCTTTCTTCCATTTCTGTATTACTTCCTGCTCATCCCATGGTTGAGTTTGTGTTTCAATGTTGCAAGTAGTGGGATGAGGTAAGTTCTGAGTAGATTGTTCCACAAAAGTGTGGATATTGATCTGGCTGGGAGGGGCAGATTCCTCAATAGGCACTGTTTTTACAACTTTGTTAACAAAAGCAGGGGTTTCAAATTTGACCTTTGTTGTAGGGCAGGGCTCAGTCTTAATCTTGGGAGGTCCTGCTGGTTCTTGTGTTTCAGTTGTAGCTAGTTCTTGTGTGACAGCTATAGCTGGTTCTTGTGTAACAACAGGTTCTTCTTATTTGACTGCAAAAGTTGAAGAAGTAGGGGGAGCTCTTGGAATTGGGATTTGAATTACTTTGTAGCCTGCTTGATAGTAGATGTCCCCACATTGACAACACATATATTATTTACACGGGCTCTCTGTTGTAGTCCCCTCTGACATGGTTGCTATGCGAGCTAGGGTGTGCAAGTTACGTTCCTTCTCATATGCTTCCTTTGCCATGGATAGTTCTTGCTTGTATGCTTCCAGTTCAGACTTTAGGAACTCATTTTCTTGCAAGACAGAGGCCATTGTTAGTTCTGGTTGAGGGATGACTGGTTCTTGTGTGGAAGTCACAACCTCACTAGCTGGTTCTTGTGGAGCAGCTACAGGAATGGCAACTGATTCTTGTGTTTCAGCTTCTTGATGTAAGGAAAGTAATGTTGCAATATCCTGAACCTCTGATTCCTGTATCTCAGTATCAGTATCAGCAGCTGGTTCTTGTGTTTCAGTTGTAGCTGGTTCTTGTGTGGTAGCTATGGCTGGTTCTTGTGTTTCATCCACTGAATGAGTAGTTGGTTCTTGTGTTTCAGCTACTGAATGGGTAGCTGGTTCTTGTGTTTCAACTACTGAATGAGTAGCTGGTTCTTGTGTTTCAACTACTGAATGGGTAGCTGGTTCTTGTGTTTCAGCTACTGAATGGGTAGCTGGTTCTTGTGTTTCAGCTACTTGATTTGAAATAGATGATGTCGCAATACCCTGGGCATCTGGTTCTTGTGTTTCAGTGCCTGTGGGGGGAATAGGCAAAGATTCCGACATTTGAGAGGTTAGAGGTGTACGGGGTATTAGTCGGATGGGTTGGGGGTCTAGGGTAGTGGCAATAATGGCTAGCCTTGTTGAGGCCCTTGTTCATTTTCTTTGTAAGAAGGGATGAAAGAAAGGAATTTGCTTTCGTTTACGTGGGGGTTTTTCCTCAATGATGGGGCAGGGGGAATTGTCTGGCTCATAATCACCACTAAGAATATGAAGGGTGGGAGTGGATGATTCTGGTAAAGTGTGGGGCGGGCTTGGTATGGTAGGGGGGTTAATTGGATTGATTGGTCTGTAGGTGGGATGTTAGGTACTTCTGGAGAGTTTGGGGGGTTTTACGGTTGCTGTTCGTGGAGGTTTTCAGGAATTTCAGTAGCTTCTTGGGGGTTTATGGGTGGGTTGTTTAGTGGAGGGTTTTGTTGGGCAAAAACCCTTTGGATAAACAGTTGGATGAGATGGTGATGGGTGAGTGAAAGGGTGGGATCTTTAGCCTATCTACAGTAGTGCACCATATTTTTAAGACAACCAAGCAAATAATAAGGAATATTCACCCGTCTATTATGCCGTAAATGAGACAACAAGACAAAATCGTGCTGGTAGACTACCTAGTATCGGCCTTCGTAGGTGAGGTAATGTTTGATGAATTTTGCAACTTCCAGCCTTGGAGGCGGCAAGGAGCTAAGTCAGATACCCCGACCTTTAGGTTCAATTTGTTCTCCTGGCAAGAGAAAGTTCTGCTGGGCATTCCGAATGATATGTTTACGGCTGAACATGTGAATGCCATTGGTAGGGAGACCCGAAACCTATGCTATATCCTCTTCTGTTACTGAAATTCGGACCCCTTGAACAATGGAATGGTCTTCTTGGAGGTTTTGATCAAATTGGAGAACCTGTTGTTCATCATACCACTGGAGTCTCCAAAAATAACCGAGCCATCCTGCCTGCAGAAAAATTTGATAGGCTACTGGATAGTGTTCTAACAGGGCTGTCGTGGTGGGTTCGTTCTGTATAACAAAGCCTCCCATAGCTACCAACTCGGTAAAAATACACCGTCAAAGAGTTGAGTAACAACTTATGTGCAGAGTAAGTTTTTCGAGTGAAGGCATGCGAATGGTGGTGAGACGAATGAAAGGATAGTAAAATAGGAATGGCGGTGGTGAATTCGTGTGAAATGATGGTATAAAAGGTTTGATATGTCCCCCCCTCGGTCAAGTACATCTAATAATGATTGCACTCAAGTGGTCATAATGATTTGGAATCTTCTCATTAACTATAGCTTAACTGTATTACATAAAATTTACATACCTCGCCTTACCTTCTGATTCGTGCTGCAAACAAAATATAATGCCTGTCCACGATAGTTATGCAGTAGTCGTGGCGGTGACTTTTGATTTTTTGGATGAATTGTATCAAGGATTTGTTGACTGGAAGGACGAAATGTAGTATGAGAGAACAAAAGCTTGATGACAGATAATGTTGAAAAGTTGGTGTTTCAGCAACAAAAAAGAAAGGGGTGAAACAATTGTTGGACGGTGTTGTTTCATCGATGAGGAAATGTGAAGAATTGCTGAACAATGGTGTTTCGACAATGGGGAGAATGGTAAAAGATTGTTGACAATGGTGTTTCAGCAACAGAAGAAAAGGGGCGAAACAATTGCTGGACGATGTTGTTTCGTCGATGAGGAAATGTGAAGAATTGCTGGACTGTAGTGTTTTGGCAATAGGGAGAAGGAGAAAATTTGTTGTGAATGGTGTTTCAACAATAGGGAGAATGGTAAAAGATTGTTGACAATGGTAAGGGAAAAAGGTGTGGGGTTGCTGATAGTGGTGTTTTAGCAATGGGGGAAAGTCAAAAAGTGCTGAACAATGGTGTTTCAACAATGGGGAAAGTAGTGAAAGGTTGCTGAACAATGATAAGGGAAAAAGGTGTGGGGTTGTTGACAGTGGTGTTTCAACAATGGGGAAAGTCAAAAAGTGTTGAACAATGGTGTTTCAGAAATGGGGAAATTGGTGAAAGGTTGTTGAACAATGATAAGGGAAAAAGGTGTGGGGTTGCTGACAGTGGTGTTTCAACAATGGGGAAAGTCAAAAAGTGATGAACAATGGTGTTTCAACAATGAAGAAAGAGCAAAGAGTTGCTGACAGTGGTGTTTCAACAATGGGAAAGCTTGTCTCTTTGTGAAGTAGGATCGTCCTTTCCTAGTGGCTTGTGCTTTGATCGAGAATCTGCAAAAATTGATTGTAACATGGTATTTCTTGACAGGGATTATTAGTAAATAAAATCTAGTCTAATACTAAAAAAAAAATTAACTTAAAAAGAATTAATTGCAATGAGGGGTAGAAGCCCCCTCTAAAAAGAGGTAATGGGAGTCTGCCACACATGTGGCCTTAAAATATTATTTGGAAATAGGGCGTTGGTACAGATGGAGCCGATGACCATTTACAAGTAACGGTGTTTTGGAGTCATCGATTGTGAGGAGCCTTACTGTTCCATTGGGGAAAACAATGTCTACTTCGTAAGGTCCAAGCCATCTTGTACGCAGTTTCCCTTGGAATTCTTTGAACCGAGAGTCATACAGTAGGGCCCAATTACCTTTTTGGAACTGCTTATTCTTGATAGTTTTGTCATGCCATTTTGATCTTTGCTGTTGAATTATAGTTGTCTGATGAATGGCATCTAGTCTTTTCTCATCCAATTCATTAAGCTACTGCATCCTGGTTGTTTGTGCATCCAAGATTGACAACTAAAGCATTCCTTAAGGTTTTTATTTCAAATTCCACAGGAAAGACAACACTCTTTCCATAGACTAATTCATAGGGAGAAAATCATGTAGTATTTCTCCAGGTAGTTCTGTAGGCCCATAATGCTTCAGGGAGCCTGTAGGACCAATCCTTTCTGTTTTCCTTCATTGTTTTTGTGAGAATGACTTCTATTACTTTGTTTGTGCTTTCCACCTGTCCATTGGCTTGGGGGTGGTATGCTATAGTCATTCTATGTTGAATATGATATTTTTGAAGGGTGGCTTTGAAACCATGAGAAGTGAAAGGAGGTCCTCCATCTGTAACTAATTCTCTTGGCA
>ML808103.1:102575-130263 GCA_009831015.1 Picea engelmannii | reverse complement strand
AAACAGCAGTGAAGTCATTCATGGCACTGAATTAAGTTCACAGCATTCTAGAAGGGTCAAAAAACTAAACAAAGTAACCAAAAATTGAAGGGCGCTTTACAGCAGTAGAGTGCGCGCGCGTATGCGCGGGACAAAAACGTGTTTCGCGTGCATGCGCGCGCCCGAAGCGCGACTGTCCACATAAAAATCCGCGCATCTGCTAATTCGGCGCATTAATTGCTTAAGTCGACCTCCCGACCACCTGTGGACCGGCCCCCGAGATGATTTGACCCTCGGATCAGGGTCGGCTCTGCAAATCCGGCGAATTTATGGCTTAAGCAAACCCTAAACAGGTCTGTGTTTACACCGGAAGCTGGTTACGTGACCGACTGGAAATTTCTATAAATAGTCGTGGAGACCCACTGTTTCAACAGAGAATTCCCAGCAAAGTTACGTTGTCCAGATTCAGAGCTCAGTCTTTTTGACAAGCCATCCAGGAGCGGCCTAACTCAGAGTTCTTTCAATGTTCGTTTCAGCTCTACTCATTTTGTAAGGAAAGCACAATCTTGAGAGCCCTGAAGGACCTTCCGTTGGAGGGATAGGGAACCTTTATCTCTGCCCTCAGCGTGTACTCTGGTTTCGCTAATAGATCAAGCCTTGAAACCATTGAGGACTCCCTTGTCTCATGTTTGATATTTCTGTTTGCTTTCGAATTGTTATTTAGTTGTTAGATAGATTGTATGTTGTTTTTGTTTTCTGTTTCCTGTTAACCCTTGCTGCTACAGATGTTCTGCCTTGGTGAACCCAACAAGGCATGCAGAACGGTCTCCATTTTTCTCACCTGCTGACGGATTGACCACGAACACTAGGAATCTAAAGTAAAACTAAAATACACAAATATTCCCCTAGACTGTCCATCATGTCCCATTCAATTCGAATTTACCTGAAAAGGGACAAAAATGAGCAAGTTAGAAGGATTCTTTTTTAACAAAATGATAAAAATCTGATCCTATAGACTAGCTACAAAATCTTGCGATTCTGTAGCTGGTCTAAATAAGACACAGAATCAACATTGAAATCGATTGAAAATCTTTTAAAGAATTCGATTTAATTGACATCCAATAGCTATTTGAAAACGAATCATTCAATTTGAAGTTGTTATACCATTTGAAATCAAGCAGGATCAAAAATCATTCAACCGAATATAGAGATAAGTGTACTCTGTTTCTTTAGTTACCACAAAATCGAACGAACAAGATCATAATTAACCGTTGAGAAATCGTTTGATATTCAATTGAAACCGATATAATAAAAACAAATCATAAGCAATGTTTAAACATAAGATACGATCGAATCCAAACAAAGTCATTTACAATTCGTTATAGCTATAACGACATAGCAAACGATTTATATTATAAGCGAATTAAACCAACACTGGCGCGTAACTGTCCACAAACGAAATCGTAACAAGGTGTAACAAAGTTCGTATGAGATATCCGATCGTTTGTTTTTGCAAACTGGGGTAGACAAGATCGATTGAACTTGACCAAAATCGTTTCACTCAAACGAATTGTAACCAGATTTAGTAGAGGTAACACAGTCAATCAATTTGTTTTGCGAATTTAAAATAAAACAGAGCATTCATTTATGATACGAATCTAACTCATGAACTAACATCAATCCAATCAAGCGAATCAATCGGTTGGGTTTAGCATAGTTTTCATGAATCAAATCCATTCCATGATTTGGGTGCATTTGCATAGGCTTAAATGAGATCATTGTTTTTATAAAAACAGAGTAGTTCTTTCCAAATTAAATTGAACAGAGTGGTATTCCCAATTTGGAAAATTATATGACACAACATATCGTAACAACCAAACTCATTGAAATCGTTTACCAATCACAGCATACGAACCATAACGAAATCAAATCCAAACATGATCGTATTCTAAATTGAGCATGAGACTTCCTGTTAGGAGTGGATACGAAATGAATTGAATTGAAAGCAAACCATCAATTTCGTTAACTCAATCAGGAAAACCAACAAATCAAATCCAAACGAAGACCAATCAAATCCGAATGAAAATCTATTGGTGTCTAAACTGGGAATGATCAACTCATGTATCTAAAATGAAATTCAATTTATTTTTAGCAAAGCAACACAATATACAGGACGAACGCATTATTACAGAGCCATTTCGAAATATAAACAAAGCTATTTGAAAATCAAATTTCAATCACTATATTACTCATGGTCACTCACAAAACCAAAACGATTTAAAATCCATACCTGTATGGCGACGAGACGGCTTGGTCATGACAATTTAGAGTTGATAACGACTGTGGACGATTCAACATTCTTGAAAAGGATGGAGCCGATTGTCTTCTACTTCTTATTAGTTGCTTGGAGTTGGTCTCTTTGGCTGGTCAATGCTGCAATTTGATCTTCCAACGATTGAATTTTGGATTGAAGTAGAGGAATGTAATTGTAGTATCGTTCCAACCATAACTCACACTGGTCACATGACGGTTGTGTGGGTTTTGAAAGAACAGGCGAGGGTTTAGACACATTGCTGAGGGTTTCGCTAGGCAATTTGATACCAGGGTAGCTAGGGTTATTCCTTAGGCAGGGAGGAAGATTTGTCATGAAATCATGTGGTGGCTCGAGGCACAAACCCTATGAGTAAGCATATTCGTTGGCTAAAAAACGTTCTATGTCAGAATCTGAATCCTTGCTAAGGACAATAGGCTTTGACTCAGCAGGGGGTTTAGGTTTGTTTCTATCCATCCCTGAAATAATCCTAGCATTCTTTTTACCCTTGGTATTAGTAGTAGGGTTTTCCTTGGGATTTTTAATCATCGCGGCTTTCTCAGTTCCAATGTCTGGTAAGTCAGTAGGAGGGTCGACCGAAAGATTAGGAGTGGGTAATATGATATGGAAGGGCACGGGGGTCCAACCTTGACTTCACTCACCACAGGCTTTTCAACCTGTATAGGGTTTGTGTCATCGAAACCATTTCGAATGACGAAGGCTCTCCAACTATCACCATGTAAACTCAAATGATAAACAATGATAATTTTAATAATCCCATGGTGGAACATGCTACTGTCATCCTTCTCCCTTTTAAACCTTTTCGACATCTTATATAAGATGCGCTGAAAGTAGAAAGGCATGTTTAAAGGATACCCTATAAAATTCATTAGCAACCGCAGGTGGTAGAGAAAAACGAGTCTGTATCAACCTTCATAGGTCACGAACTTCTTGACTAGCATCAATAGGTCGTGCCATCATGGTTTGAGCATAGATATGGGCATACCTCTGTCACAAGAGGTGACATTGCGCGAGAGAAATAGTAGTGGCCACGAAACCTCTTCCACTTTCGAATTCTTGAACCAACGCTGGCCCATGGCAGGTAACCCTGTAGCAGAACTAATAAACTTCTCATCAATTTCCAACTGTATATCGCCCACCTTGGCTCTACAGCCATCAAACATCAAAGCGAACTATTGTGCCACACATAACTTAAAACCCTGGAATCGTTGTATGAAGGTAAGCCATCCGTTATCCTTCAATTATTTGTGGGCATTATCAAATAATAGTAAGGCTTGGCTGCCGTTTGGCTCGATTCGCACGACTAGTGCCATGGAGTCGAGCTCACGGTGAGTCTAGGGTTTGGGTCATAGCATACACAGGAGAAGAGTGCACGAAGGGTTGCTCAGGGTAACAGAGGTAAACGATGATAAGGGATAGGCATTAATGCCATCGTGCGAAGGTGGTGGAGTTTGTCTCTGCCATGCATGATAATTATTGCCAAGGTACAACCGCCGGATTTCATAGCTGTTCAACACACTATTCTATAGTTCAACAATCATGTCACTTGGCTGACAAATGAAAACAGTGACAAGTGTATAAACCAACGCGCGCAATTGAACCATTATGCCTTAGTTTTAAACCATCAACATATGATTTGAAACCAATGCCAAATATGTGCCAATATATCAGCTCATATAATCAATAGTTTAACCAATGTGCCAAGTGGTATTCATATAATCAACAAACCAATAGTTATGAAAACATTAACATAGGGATTATATCAAAAGACATATATAAAAATTTAATCATAACCCCTATGCACTTTCATGAGACCAATGGTCAAGTAGGTCGAATAAAATGCAAGTCCAAATGCCAATGCGTTACAAACTCGATGAAACAAAGTCATACAATCCATACAAAAATGTCCAATGAGTATAGTTCGAAAGTTTTTCTAGCTGCATAACAATAAGTAAAAAGTAAGTGCAATATGCATATTGACAGGAAGGATCATGAAAGTTCAGATAGCGATTCCAATGCGACTTTGAAGGACTAATTTTTCACGCTTACAGTTGTGAAAACAAAACGAAGATAAGCGTGCAAAAAGGCGCAAAGAATAAAAGTGTCGTTCATTTGAAAATTGCGACGAAAAATTGATGTTTGCAAAACATTGGTGTAGGCAGATTGTAAGACCATGGAAAAATGTGATTTGGCTGCCAACAATGCCGACACACTGGTAGAAGCAGTTATCTCTGCCAAAATGAACAAATTCAGATTAGGACAGCAAAGAAAATTTCAACTCAAAAATAACAACCAGAAAATCGTATAAACATCATCATTAACCAATTATTCCAGCAGTGTTTTAAAAGATGAAAACTGATGACAGTCTTAAGATCAACAAGTCACGATATTAAAGATAAAATCTCCAATACTATTGACAGAGCCACTGCTACCAGCAGGCATCCATAGCCTCGATAGGGTTGTCATTTAACCCACTCTGACATCTGTATCCTGCCAAGAAGTTCTAGATCAAAATAAAGGACATTAAAGAGGTTTCTTTTTTGCAAATTTTCATATACCCAACATTGCTTCGCTGCCAGCGGGCCTGTTCAGAACCTCGACGAAGTTGTCTTGGTGCCATGCACGCATTTACCCACTGCCAACAGACCTGTTCAGCATCCCGGTGGGTTTACAAGCACTTCCCACAGCTCTTCTTAATAATTTTTGTTTTTTTTTCATAGATATATAGCTGAGCGGGGTGACGCTGAAAATCTTGATATTTTAACATATTTTTTCAGACTTCATCAGAATTTTTTAGAACTGTCCTTTATTTAGATCCAGAGATGTTTTATTGACAAAAACAACTTCCTAAGACAGGGAGACATCCTCCGAGTCATTCCTTTACGGAATAGGGACAGCGTAAAAAGATAATGGATGATCATGACAAGATTTACTCAGAGATCAAAATCAGTCAACTTCTTTCAAACAACATATTTTTCCAACACAGATATAAATTTCAGAAATATACTATTGATGTTTGTACAAAATTTCTCAGAAGTTATTTCAGCGAAGGAATGTTCTATCGTCTTTGTCTGAATAGCTCAGTGTACAGGTGTGTATATTTCCAAAGACACAAACTGATAAATTCAAATCAAAATAAAAAATAGAAAGCAAACGCAAGCAAAATATGTACATAATATACAAGGGTAGTATCAAGCAAAGTATCTCTTTAGGGCTTGGTCGTTCACCAGGTAGGTGTCAAGCTGCCCTTCAAGATTCCGCAATCGAAAATAATTGGGACCCAACTTTTCAGCAATTAAAAACGGTCCAAGCCATAAGTTTTGAAATTTAGTGTGCTCTAATTTTCCCTCGTGTGGTTTGTCCCACTTCAAGACGAGATCACCTACTTCAAAATTCCTATCAGAAGCAGAATTAGAATCGAACCAGCTTTTAACCAATTGTTGATGTTGATCTAACTTACGTTTAACCTGGGCTCTTTCTTCTTCTAGCTTCATCAAAGCGTTAATTCGATTTTCTAAAGGGGGACAATCTTCTTCTTGAACTTTCTGTGATAGCTGAAGTGAAGGAAGAATAATGTGAGGTGGCAGAATTGCTTCTCTACCATAAACGAGAAAAAAGGGGGAGTTACATACAACAACTTTTGGTGTTACCCTATCATCCCACAATGCATTTAGCAGCGCATTGTGCCAATTTTTGCGATTTTCAACCACCGTTCTCTTGATGATTTTGATCAAGTTCTTGTTTGTTGATTCTGCCAATTCGTTGCCTTGGCGGTAATAGGTAGCAGAATACTTCAGCTTAATTCCTTTTTCCAAAGTGAACTCACTCATCTCAAGAGAAGAAAAGTAAGAAGCATTGTCAAAGACTAAATAGTCAGGGATACCAAAACGAGTGATAATATTCGAATTTAGAAAGGCGATTACCTGACTGGTGTTAACAACTCTTAACGCAACAGCTTCAGACCATCGAGTAAAGTAATCTGTGGCTGTCACAATAAACTTGTGTTGTTGTGAGGATGGGGGGTTGATTGGACCTATGATATCAAGGCCCCACTACTGAAAAGGAGAATCTACTAAAACGGGTTGCAGAGGAAAGGCTGGTTTTTGTAACCGCCCTGATGCTTTCTGACAGATGATACATTTATGACACAAGGCATGAGCATCTCTAAAAAGTGAGGGCCAATAATAACCGGTTCTCAAAACCTTATGAGCAGTGGTGTCACCACCAAAGTGACCACCAACTTCTCCTGCATGTAACTCTAGCAAGACTTTTTCTACTTCATCTTTTTCAAGACAACGCATCAGTACGCCGTCAAAATTCTGGTGAAACAGGATACCATTAACCAGATAAAAGGAGGCAGACTTTAATTTCAACGCTCTTCTTTTAGCGGGGTCTAGGTGATGAGGGGTTGACCCATGTTCAAGACATAATCTTATATCGTCGTACCAAGGACTAACAGGGTTTTGTGCGCAACATATTAGACTTCGATCGCTTTGCCCTAGGTTTGACGTATCACTTTCTTCTTGTTGTTCTGCTGCTGAATCAACAACTAACTTGCATAACCCTTGGCCTCTCACTATATGAGCTGGGGTGATTTCTAAGTCATACTCCTGCAAGGAGGTGACCCAGTTGGCTCTCTTTTCTCCTAGGTCCTTCTGCACTAACAGATTCCTAACGGCTGGGTAGGGGACAATGAATTTCATCCTTGACTTCAAAAGATAGGACCAAAAGTGTTTAACTGCTTTGAAAACAATGTAGGCTTGCCGATCTACCGCTGGGTAATTAAGTTCAGTGCCTTTGAAAGCGGAGCTCATAAAAGCGATGGGTACTTCATTTTTCTCGACATTCTTTTGGGTTAGGACGACGACATAGGAACGGTCAGAAGCAAAAGTGTAGAGTGTGAAGTCTTGAGAAAAATTGGGGCTCATGAGAGATAGAGCGTCTATTATGGCCTTCTTTATTGCATTGAAAGCTTGGTTTTCCAAGGATCCCCAGTGATATTGGGTGTCTTTCTTAATTAGGTTCTGCAAGGGTCTGACCATTTCAGAGAAGCTGGGGACAAATCTTCTCACGAAGTTAATCTGGCCTAAAAAAGACTGCATAGATTTTTTGGATGTAGGAGGGGGAAGTTTTACGATAACTTGAGTCCTTTCGGGGTCAATAATCATCCCTTTGCTAGACACAATGAATCCTAAGAGTTTACCCTATTCTACTGCAAAGATGGATTTTTGGGGTTCAAGGAGATGCTGTATTTATGACATCGTAGTAGGATGGCTCGTAAGTGAGCTAGATGATCGTTTTTGTTTTTAGAAAATATAGTCACATCATCTAGGTAAACTACGATGGACTGATTGATTAAGCCTCAGAAAGTAATGTCCATTGCTCTCTGAAAAGTGGCACCGACATTAATCAATCCAAAAGGCATTTTGCGATAAGCATAAGTGCCCCACGGAGTACGGAAGGTATTTTTTAGTTGGTCTAGTGGAGACATCAAGACCTGGTTGTATCCTGAGAAACCATATAGTAAAGATAGCCTCTCGGAACCGGATACCCGTTGAAGGATCTGTTCCATGGGTGGGACAGGGTAGTTGTCTTTATCAAATGCCCTATTAAGGTTTCGAAAATCGACGCAGAGCCGGATTTCCCCACTTTTCTTCCGGACTAGGACAAGGTTAGAAACCCACTGAGTGTGTCTAATAGGAAATATTATCTTAGCATTTAGGAGCTTATTCAATTCCTTTTGAACAGTCGGTTCCAGTTTAGGATGCATTTTCCTCAGTTTTTGTTGAAAGGGTAAGGTTTGAGGCTTCATTGGATGACATGTTGTATGATATTAGGGTCGAATGTTTTAAGGTCGTCATATGTCCATGCAAAGACATCTTTAAATTCTTTGAATAATTTAATAAATGCAGCTTTTTCTTGTCGAGAACACCCTAACCCTAGATTAATGCACTGGGGATTTTCAATAGTTCCTAAGTTCACTTTTTCATAAGATAATGAGGAACTATTGGTTTTACAATTGACCGTCTTTTTAAATTTGTCTTCAAAATCATAAAACTTGTCTAATTTAACTACAGATTTTGGGATCAAGTTTACCATATCCGATGAAGATTCAGGAGTTCTCGGATCAGGTATTACCGTGAAATCGCGCAAATTGTCATCGTGCATGTGTTCGTCTATCACCGCGCCTTGAAAAGTTTCTTCCATGTGTAGAAAGTTGATAATATGTTGATCATTGTCAAATACTCTCCAGTTCGTGATGTTGTCGGGAACAGATGGCCGAAACAGCAGCTCAACAGAGAATGCATCTGGGGATAAGCCTTCTACAGGAAGAAGTTTAGAAGCTACATTAGCTAATAAATCTGCTTCAGAGTTATTCAATCTAGGAATTGAATTTATATTGAAAGCATAAAATTTATTCATTAAATTCCATACCTCAGACTGCTAGCTTTTGAGATGCGGAGACAGACAGTGGATAGAGTCTCTTACCTGTCTAACCACTATTTCAGAGTCACCAAAGACGGTTAAATTTTGAATGTTCATATCCGAAGCTTTTCTGAGACCTTGTAGTAAATCCTCATATTCTGTAGTATTGTTAGTACATTCAAATTCCAACCTAGATGCTATCAATGTTTTGTTACCTACCGGATCGATAATGACGCAGCCTGCTCTAGCTCCTTCTTTGGACTTTGACCCGTCAAAATACAGAGACCAGATTGGATTTCCATCGGGTACATGAGAACGTTGCGTGGAAGCGGTTGGTTGTGCATATGCTGCAATCTCGGACTGTTGTTCTGGATTGGTGATAGGTGAAGCCTCGGCCATGAAGTTGTCGAAGAAGGTGTCCATCCCTTGTACTTCAGGTGAATACACAAAAGGTGTATACGGTTCGTTGGGATCGTTCAAATCTGTGACCGTGAACTTAAGGTAGCATTCACGATTTACTTTGATTTTATTAGGCTTGTCGTTCTCTGGAAGCCATAGATGGGACCAATCTGTCGCAAAATAACCATGTAGCTGCTCCGACCAGTCTCTGCTAAAAAATAGACCATACACTTCTGGAATATCCACAATAATTATATCAATAACCTGATGAACCTTGGGGTTAGACGATAACCTAATAAGCACATTCTTTAGTTCGCCTATAACTTTAACATTGGTCCAATCAAGTTGTATGAATTTTAAAGTCGAGGGTTCAACTTCAGCGTTAATCTTCTGGCAAACAGACCAAGGCATCACATTGGATGACGCTCCTGAGTCTACCATGCAATTGTGCACGTTTCTATTAAAGATTTCAAAAGTTAACAAAAACGAAGGTACATTTTTGCGAGTACTAAGAGTAGTAGCTTGTGGATTTTTACTCGCAGTTTCTACAGCTACTTTATCTACATTATTTACATTATTTACAGGAAGACTTCCTTTATCTTGAGGATCAGGATTGTTTTTAGTGGGAGTCTTCTAGGGAACTTTGTTTAGCACAACCTTGTTACCATTAGAATTACCTTTTTTGCCATTTTTCGAGATGTTCTGTAACATTTTTTGTAGCAGAAATGGAAATTTCAATAACTCATAAATATAAATGTTTTCCCTTAACTTTTTAAGATCTTCAACAACATCATAATCTAAGTTGGGGTTCACATTACTCTATTTAGTCTCAGCTGATTTAGATTGCTTTGGAGGCGGAGTTGTAGTGTTTTCGGGAGAAGGTTTGTTGGCTGTCTTACTCCTGGTGTTATAGAGATGTATTGTCTCTAAGTTAGCTTGGAAGATGCTATCTGAGAAGTGTCCAAAAATGTTTGGAGAAGACTCTTCTTCTTGGACTGTCTATTGTTCATCTACCTCCTCAGGAATCTCAGGAGGCATCAAGTTATCTTGGGCTTCTAGAATTGTTTGAAGGGCAGATTGCAAGCTTTCTAGATTTAGGCCTTCAGTGGTTGGATTAAGTCGGTTGGTAGGAAAAGGCTTATGGAACGGGGTTTTGTAAGGTCCTTTGCTTGTGGAAGCTTCTTCGGTCGACCTCTTCAAGTCTATAACTTTATTTGACAGTTTTTGAACAACTTTGGTTAAGTTTTTTAAATCATATTTTTCAGGTTGTGTTTTACTTTGAGTAGGTCTGGGGAGGATTTTGATCTTCTTTCTGGAAGAAGGACTAGTCTCAGTTTCATTGCTAGTAGAGTCTTTAAGACTAAGTATGTCTTTTTCAATCTGGCTAGCCTCCTCGAAGGCTTCTAACAACGTGCCTTTCTTAGATCATTTAACCCAAATAGCTATACTTTGATGCAAAGCTTTAGTGTAGTAAGCTATTATAAGACTCTTGACAGGCATGGAATTCGCAGGGATTCAGTTTTTAAGTGTTAAGAATCTTTGATTAAAGTCTTTAACTTTTTCTTTTGGGTTCATTCTTAAGCTAGAAAGATCCATGACTAGGACTTCCGGAGGTTTACCGTCTCCAAATTTTTCCAAAAAGCACGACTTGAACTTTTCCCAAGACACGATGGTATGGGGTTGTTGGGAAAAGTACCATGTGGATGCATTGCCCTCGAAGGTATAAGGGAACAACCTACAGACGACGTCTTCATGTTCAACATTGCAGAGTCTTATGGCTAACATAAATTTTTTAATGTGATCTTCAACGATCTGTTTTGAATCAGGATCGAACTTGGGAAGCCATTTCTCCAAATGCTTAGGTAAAGGGTCCTGAGCTCCAGGTACGGCTACGACATCCTGGTCAAGCCAGGGTCTAGCAGGTTTGTTCTAATTTTCCATCGGGGTAGTGGGTGTGGAAGGCTGAGAAGGGGAATTGCCTTCATCAGAGGAATCTCCTCCAGAAGAGGAAGGAGATGATGGAGGTGGTGAAGGGGGTATCCCATATCCTCCTGCAGCAGGATTTAAGATTGGATCTGAAGGATTCACAGTAGGATCAATGCCTCCTAATTGTTCTCTGATATCAGAGAAATCCAAAGGTTGGCCCCATGGATGGTTAGGTTGCCTTAACCGGGCTAAGGCACTATGTGTTTTAATAAGAGATTGGCGGACAATCTCTTGTATGTCACCACTTGTAGGATTAGGGGTTGTTGGCTCAACTGTGATCTGTGGATCTTTGGTTGAAGTAGTTGTTGTTTGAAGGGGAATATTATCGTTTGAATGGCTTCTAGTCACTATAAGTGAGTGACTAGGTGGAGGAGGAGTCTTGCGACTGCCTCATGCCATTAATTAAATTCAGGCCCTCCTTCTAGCGCCATTTGTTGACGGGCGAAAACGACCGTCCGTCAACTGAGAGAGTGGAACTGGTCCGGGGTTGTCTAATAACCCAATCCATTTGGGATGAACCACCCTGACGGGTTTAGCGTCTCCGTTAGCTGATCTAAGGTCCTAAATAAAACAAAAAGAAAACTATTCTAAACTAACTAATCTAACTAAAAAAAAACAAAACAAATAAAACAAACTAATAAACTATATATACAAACTACTAACTTATACTATACTAACTCTAACTACTAACCGAAATATAACTTATTCACAAAATGTACAATATCCAAAATTTACAGATTTAAATAAAACCTGAAAAACTCATTTATATTATGCCCTAAGATAGAAAAATAGATTTTTATTGATTTTATAATTTTATGAACAAGAAATAACACAGAAAACTAATTTAACTAAATCACTAATCTAAACTACAAATATATCTAATCAAATTACTTGAATTATACTAAACAAATTAACGAAAATAAATCACAAACTGACCTGGAGAAACGTTCCAGATTTTCCCTGTGTATGATGACTGTTATAGCAGATCGGAGGGAGGAAACCCGCACCGAATAATCCAGGATCTTCTCGTAAACGATAGCTGCAGTGCTCTTTAAGTTTGATTACAGGACAAACAAGACATAAAAATAACAACAATCTTATAATTTATAAATCTCTACAATTAGATAAACATGTATGCAAACATCTATACATAATAATTCAATTGATGAAGAAGAGAAATATGCCATTCATGAACTGAATCAAATAATTTCTGTCTTTTTAAGTAATGAAAGAAATCAGACATGGATCATATTAATTAAATCATATCATTTTGCAAAATACTATGATAGCTAAAGTAGTCACTAATCAAATGCAAATTGATAAACATAAACATGAAACAAAAGATTGATATTATGAAAAGCGAAAGTTGTAGCAGAACATCAATTTCTGTCTCAGTTTGTATTAGAAATACATAGCCTGGTTCTCCCACAAGTGAGGATGATCCTTATTACAAAAATAATAAGTATTTATAAGTTTTCCACAGGGTAAAATCTCCCCGTGGAAGTTATCAAACTGATTACATAAAATCTGGGAAGATATCCCAAGTTTAACTAAACTAGGAATCTAAAGTAAAACTAAAATACACAAATATTCCCCTAGACTGTCTGTCATGTCCCATTCAATTCAAATTTAACTGAAAAGGGCCAAAAATGAGCAAGTTAGAAGGATTCTTTTTTAACAAAATGATAAAAATTTGATCCTATAGACTAGCTACAGAATCTTGCGATTCTGTAGCTGGTCTAAATAAGACACAGAATCAACATTGAAATCGATTGAAAATCTTTTAAAGAATTTGATTTAATTGACATCCAATAGCTATTTGAAAATGAATCATTCAATTTGAATTTGTTATACCATTCGAAATCAAATAGGATAAAAAATCATTCAACCGAATACAGAGATAAGTGTACTATGTTTCTTTAGTTACCACAAAATCGAACGAACAGGATCATAATTAACCATTGAGAAATCGTTTTATATTCAATTGAAACCGATATAATCAAAACAAATCATAGGTAATGTTTAAACAAAAGATACGATCGAATCCAAACAAAATCATTTACAATTCGTTATAGCTGTAACGACATTGCAAACGATTTATACCATAAGTGAATTAAACCAACACTAGCGCGTAACTGTCCACAAACGAAATCGTAACAAGGTGTAACAGAGTTTGTATGAGATATCCGATCATTTTTTTTTGCAAACTGGGGTAAACAAGATCGATTGACCTTGACCAAAATCGTTTCACTCAAACGAATTGTAACCGAATTTAGTAGAGGTAACACAGTCAATCAATTCATTTTGCGAATTTAAAATCAAACAGAGCATTCATTTATGATACGAATCTAACTCATGAACTAACAACAATCCAATCAAGCAAATCAATTGGTTGGGTTTAGCATAGTTGTCATGAATAAAATCCATTCCATGATTCGGGCACGTTTGCACAGGATTAAATGAGATCATTGTTTTTATAAAAATAGAGTAGTTCTTTCCAAATTAAATTGAACAGAGTGGTATTCCCGATTTGGAAAATTATATGACATAGCATATCGTAACAACCAAACTCATTGAAATCGTTTACCAATCATACCATACGAACCATAACGAAATCAAATCCAAACATGATCGTATTCTAAATTGAGCATGAGACTTCCTGTTAGGAGTGGATACGAAACGAATTGAATTGAAAGTAAACCATCAATGTCGTTAACTCAATCAGGCAAACCAACAAATCAAATCCAAATGAAGACCAATCAAATCCGAATGAAAATCTATTGGTGTCTAAACTGGGAATGATAAACTCATGTATCTAAAACGAAATTCAATTTATTTTTAGCAAAGCAACACAATATACAGGACGAACGCATTATTACAGAGCCATTTCAAAATATAAACAGAGCTATTCGAAAATCAAATTTCAATCACTATATTACTCATGGTCACTCACAAAACCAAAAAGATTTAAAATCCATACCTGTATGGCGACGAGACGGCTTGGTCACGACAATTTAGAGTTGATAACGACTATTGCCGATTCAACATTCTTGAAAAGGATGGAGCTGGTTGTCTTCTGCTTCTTATCAGCTGCTTGGAGTTGGTCTCTTTGGTTGGTCAATGCTGCAATTTGATCTTCCAGCGATTTCATTTTGGATTGAAGTAGAGGAACGTCAATGTAGTATCATTCCAACCATAACTCACACTGGTCACATGAAGGCTGTGTGGGTTTTGAAAGAATAGGCGAGGGTTTCGACACATTGCTGAGGGTTTCACTAGGCAATTTGATACCAGGGTAGCTAGGGTTATTCCTTAGGCAGGGAGGAATATTTGTCACTAAATCATGTGGTGGCTCGGGGCACAAACCCTGTGAGTAAGGATACTCATTGGCTAAAAAACATTCTATGTCAGAATCCGAATTCTCGCTAAGGACAGTAGGATTTGACTCAGCAGGGGGTTTAGGTTTGTTTCTAGCCATCCTTGAAATAAGCCTAGCATTCTTTTTACCCTTGGTATTATCAGTAGGGTTTGCCTTGGGATTTTTAATTATCTCGGCTTTCTCAGTTCCAATGTCTGGTAAGTCAATAGGAGGGTCAACCGAAAGCTTAGGAGCGGGCAATAGGATATGGAAGGGCACGGGGGTCCAGCTTTGACTTCACTCACCACAGGCTTGTCAACCTGTATAGGGTTTGTGTCATTGAAACCATTTCGAGCGACGAAGGCTCTCCAACTATCACCATGTAAACTCAAATGATAAACCATGATAAGTTTAATAAGCCCATGGTGGAACAGGCTACTGTCAACCTTCTCCCTTTTAAACCTTTTCGACATCTTATATAAGCTGCGATAAAAGTAGAAAGGCATGTTTAAAGGATACCCTATAAAATTCATTAGCAACCGCAGGTGGTAGAGAAAAATGAGTCTGTATCAACCTTCACAGGTCACAAACTGCTTGACTAGCATCAATAGGTCATGCCATCGTGGTTTGAGCATAGATATGGGCATACCTCTGTCACAAGAGGTGACTTTGCGCGAGAGAAACAACAACGGCCATGGAACCTCTTCCACTTTCTAATTCTTGAACCAACGCTGGCCTGTGGCAGGTAACCCTGTAGCAGAACTAATAAACTTCTCATCGATTTCCAACTGTATATCGCCCACCTTGGCTCTACAGCCATCAAACGTCAAAGCGAACTACTGTGCCACACATAAGTTAAAACCCTCGAATCATTGTATGAAGGTAAGCCATCTGTTATCCTTCAAGTCTTTGTGGGAATTATCAAATAATAGTAAGGCTTGGCTGTCGTTTGGCTCGATTCGCACGATTGGTTCCATGGAGCCAAGCTCACGATGAGTCCAGGGTTTGGGTCATAGCATACACAGGAGCAGAGTGCACGAAGGGTTGCTCGGGGTAACTGAGGTAAACGGTGATAAGGGATAGGCATTAATGCCATCATGCGAAGGTGGTGGAGTTTATCTCTGCCATGCATGATAATTATTGCCAAGGTACAACCGTCAGCTTTCATAGCTGTTCAAAACACTATTCTATAGCTCAACAATCATGTCACTTGGATGACAAATGAAAACAGTGACAAGTGTATAAACCAACGTGCGCAATTGAACCATTATGCCTTAGTTTTAAACCATCAACATATGATTTGAAACCAATGCCAAATATGTGCCAATGTATCAGCTCATATAATCAATAGTTTAACCAATGTGCCAAGTGGTATTCATATAATCAACAAACCAATAGTTATGAAAACATTAACATAGGGATTATATCAAAAGACATATATAAAAATTTAATCATAACCCCTATGCACTTTCATGAGACCAATGTTCAAGTAGGTCGAATAAAATGCAAGTCCAATTGCCAATGCGTTACAAACTCGATGAAACCAAGTCATACAATCAATACAAAAATGTCCAATGAGTATAGTTCGAAAGTTTTGCCCGCTGCATAACGATAAGTAAAAAGTAAGTGCAATATGCATATTGACAGGAAGGATCATGACAGTTTAGATAGCGATTCCAATGCGACTTTGAAGGACTAAGTTTTCACACTTACAGTCGTGAAAACAAAATGAAGATAAGCGTGCAAAAAGGTGCAAAGAATAAAAGTGTTGTTCATTTGAAAATTGCGATGAAAAATTGATGTTTACAAAAGATTGGTGTAGGCAGCTTGTAAGACCATGGAAAAATGTGATTTGGCTGCCAACAGGCTACACTCACCACTGTGCTCCATTCAAGTGGACATGAGGCATCTAAGTGGCCCCAACTTTATCAGCAAGATCCAAACTTCGCCACCACCTATTAGCTCTTGGGTACATGCACAAATGTCACCTATTTTCACATTCGGGACATATTGTTATGTCAGCTTTTCCATCTATGTGTTCTTGTAAAAGAGTGTGCAAAGATGATCTGGGAGGCTCAGTACAGTCGAATGATAGGAAATTTTCGTGTGGAGAAAACTGTGGTTTTTCTACAGAAACATTTTTATTGGCCAAAACTCTGACAGGATGTCAGCAAGTACATCAAATATTGCACTACTTGTGCCATTTCCAAGCCATCCATCAAGAAGTAAGGCTTGTACACCCCTCTTCCTACTCCTGAAAGGCCTTGGGAATCCATCTCGATGGATTACATGTCTGACCTTCCATCCATCAAGCAAGGAAATGATTGTTTATTTGTGGTAGTTGATCAGTTTTCGAAGATGGCTATCCTAACAGCCTGCAAGAAGAGCATCACAGTAGCAGATACTTCCAAGCTCTTCTTTGAACGAGTGTGGGTCCATTTTGGGATACCACAAACCATCATCGTCGATCGAGATTGTAGGCTCCTCAACACATTTTGGTTGATTCTCTAGTCACTGTTGGACACCAAGATCACTAAATCCACTACTTTCCACCCCCAAACCGATGGCCAAACAAAGGTCGTCAATCGGATGATTGTGCACATCCTGCACATGTACAACTCTAAGCATCCGCGTAACTGGGATGAGAGTCTCCCCTATGTTCAACACAACTACATCAGGGCTCTCCATAGCTCCACCAACCATAACCCATTTCAGGTGGGGCTGGGATTCCAACCCTTGGGTCCCATTGATATCGCATTACCTCTTTCCACCACACAGGTATAATCTTCCCATGTTTCGTTTGAGGCTGACAACACCACCAAATTCATTGAGCGAATTCAACACACCTGCCTACAAGTCCATGAGATTTTGCAAAAATCCAATGCTAAGTACAATTACCACCATGATCAACACACAATACCACACTAGTTTCAGGTGGGAGACAAGGTCTAGTTACATTTGCAGAAAGAGCACATTACAGGGCCCCATCAAAATCTCTACCCACTTCGCTATGGGCCTTACACTATCACCAAGGTTGTGGGTAGAAATTATTTTGAGCTCAACACTCCACCCTTCCTTGGCTCACACCCAATGTTCAATGTGGACCTCCTTCGACCATATTTTCCACCCTTATTGGACACCTCATAGATTGCAAAACAACTGACACCAACAGAGCTCAACCCTAACTACATGGAACATGCATCCATTGATTAGATAGTGGACACACAGGTCAAGGGCACTCACTAGCAAAGGATCCAACTTTATCAGGTTGTCAAGGCAAGGCACCTCCTACACCAAGGCAAGTGGCTCACCTGGGGAAAAATTCAACAGAAGTTTCCTCACCTGATGGGGAAACTCAATGCAATGGATACCATTGCTTCCTAAGGGGGGAGGATTGATCCAGGTGGATATTGGTGGCCACCCACCTATTCCAACTGGCTCCTCTTGACAGTTTTTAGCTCAACGCGTTCTTCTGTACTTCTTTGTAATTGTGGGTTCTACACTTTCAAGGTTGGATGAATCCATATACATCTTACATGTGGTGATTGGTGGCCACTCACCTAATTCAACTGGCTTAGTTTGAAATTTTTCATGTCAATACATATTTATGTACTTCTAGGGCCATTTTGGGGCTCTAAACAGTGTTTGTTTGGATTTACATAGTCAAATTGTAGATGAAGTTAGAGTTTTATGGTGTAATGTTTAGTTCTCAAAAATACCTTTCCAACGGGATATCACATGCCTAAAATGGAGGTCGTATGCAAAATTTACGACACCAGGAAGTTGAGGTACCAACTTACCCATCGAGCCCCACATAAATTTTGGAGTTTCACCTCCTAAGGTTAGGTTTTTGGATGTCTAGGGTTTGGAATTCATGCATAATGTTAAAAAGGCCTTTGAAGCCTCATTGTAATCATTTTGCTCAGATGGATGTGCGTAGCATCCCCATCTCTTCTAAGAGATAGATACCACCATTTGAGCAAGTCGTGTCAGTTCTGCAGTTTTACAGTTTTAGCCTATTTCATTTATTCAATAGAAGTTATTGTTCACTAGATATTTGTTGTTATCTCTGTGTTATTGTATCCAGTCTGTTATTCATTTCATTTCGCTCATAAATCTAGATCACAGAGAAATATTTAGTACAGATTGTTGCAGACATGTAGAGTATGATTTGCAGATTGAACGGACAGCTTGAAAAGAGGGGATATGTAGTGATTAGTTGCAAACGATTATGAGAAGTCTTCAGAATGGTAATATTAGCAGATGGGTCAACATTGTATACAATTTTGTAGCAGATTCATGAACAATTATATGACATATCGACATAAATTAATTCATGAGAAATTTAGTATAGAGTACAAAATACATAAATCATAGTAGATGCATAACAATGGATGAAATCATATTGACAGATGGAATCATTTAGTCACAGAAAGGAAAGCAGTGAAAGGCACAACAAAATAGGGGAAGAGAAATCATCAGCAAAATCCATACTGTCAAAGAAAAATTGTTGAAAAGTATGGTCATTGATGTGAACTTGACTAGCCATGAAAAGTTGAAGTCAAGTAATTTTTGAATGCTTTTTATATATGTCAGTGAATTACAAGAGGAAGCACCAATGGACAAAGAGCATCGTAAGTATAGGAAGCCCCACATTGATCGACATGACATCTTGCAAAGAAGTCAAAGGGAGATAAATTGTTAG
Organism: Picea engelmannii; assembly: GCA_009831015.1. Taxonomy (NCBI): domain Eukaryota; kingdom Viridiplantae; phylum Streptophyta; class Pinopsida; order Pinales; family Pinaceae; genus Picea; species Picea engelmannii. The sequence goes on along the minus strand of ML808103.1, from coordinate 111,078 downwards.
AGAGAGAGAGAGAGATCATATTGGCAACATGAATATAGAGGGAGACATATCGACTGGGGGAGTTACCCTTTTTCCTATGATTTCAAAGAAGAAGAAAGAGAAAGATCACAAGAGAAATATCAGAAGCATGAATACAAGAGGAGCAGGCCCAAACTAAGATACCCTTTTCCATTGATGTCAAAGGGGGAGAGAAACATGAGGAGAGAAAGTTTAGGAGCATTGGTCACAGGTGAAACATGAGTGTTGGAGCATGAGTGTTGTCATCAATGCCAAAGCGGGAGATTGTTGGATAGTTGGTTTTCATTGATGTTGTTGGACAGTTGGTTATCATTGATGTTGTTGTACAGTTTGTTTTCATTGATGTCAACATAAGTGGTTGTCAGTGATGTCAACATATGTGATGGGTATATTTGGAGAAGTCTCCAAAGTGGTCCCCTTATGGAATATCTTTAAGCATGGCCCTCACGAGAAGACACTTTGAAGAAGTATACAAGAAACCTCAAAAACATGGCTAAGTAGTTAAGTGATTGAGAAGCCCTAGAGGTGTGGTCATGAAGCCCAAATTTGTTTGAGAAATAAGGACATGAAGGATAGTGTAAATGCATGTAACACACTCATAGATGGATGGTCCTTTTCATGTCGTTTCATATGATAGGTGATATTTCACGTAGTTCCTCACGATTGAGGAGTTATGAGGTCATGAAGTTGTAAGCCCCAAAGAATTGTTAAGAAGCCCCTAAATGGTTACAACAAGAAGTTTCAAGTCATTAATTAAAGCGAAAATTCCTTATAACAAGAAAGTACATGTTGACCCTTAAGTTAAGGAAATAAGTCACATGGAAAAGTATAAATAGACTTCAAGAACCCTCTCATTATTATACACACAACTTTATTGAATATCTTCTATATGAGCACACTTGATCTATTTGGTGAATCTGAGGTAGCAAGTCTGAGGCAACAAAGGAAGTACAAAGAAGAAAGTTTCTAGATTGCAGAGGAGAGCAAGGGTTTCTAAGAAACCATGGTTTGGTTGAACCTTGCAAGTTAGACTACTGGTGTCTTACGAGGCACCCCCGCGGGTTGTGTTACCCTTGTCCTGCGAGGCCCCGCTAGTTAACCGCTCTTAGTCCCTCAAGGCTAAGGAAAATTTGGGGAGGATGATAGTACCAAGTTGCTAAGTCTAAAGAAGAGTTACAAGTCCGAAATCTTATGTATCGGGTCAACTACATGCTTAAAGGTATGTCTATATGAATGTTTTGAGGGTTACATGTTGGTGATTTTATGGTGCGTGCTTGAGGCATGTCCTTGGTATCTTGTTGAGAGATTGGTACATGCTTGATGCACATCTTATGTGCATGGTGTGAGGCCTATTTCTAGTACATGTGTGAGGTACATTTCTTGGTGATATTGATGCATGTTTGAGGCACTTCTTGATGAGGTGATGGCACATGTTTGAGGTACATGCATTGTGTGTTTTGGTATATGCATTGAGGAACAACATGGATACTTGGAATATTATTTGTTTTATGATATATGATTGAGGAATGTCATGAGTGATATGGCACATGTTTGATGGCATCTCTTGGTACATGGTTTATGGATGTTAGCACACGGTTTGAGGTACATCTTGGCTACATGGTTAAGTGATGTTATGGTACCTTTCTACTTGCTTTGATAAATGTCATGGTTGTTATAGGAACATATTTTTGATGTTGGTACATGGTTGAGGTATACACTTGGTATATGGTGGCATATGTATGAAGCACTTTCTTTTGTGCTTGGTCGAGGCATATCATTTGGTACATAGTTAATGCTTGGTACATGGTACATGGTATATGGTTGATCATAGTTGTTATGGTACCTAGACTTGGAATATATTATGGTACGTGATTGGTGATGATAATACATCTTGGTGATGTTATGGTTCATGAGTTGATGATGATATGGTACATTGAAAGAGGCACTTCTTGGTGATCTTGGTACATGGTATGGTACAATTTTGGTACATAGTTGATGCATGATATGGTATAGGTTTGATGTACATGGTATGGTGATGGTTTTGGTATCTATGTGAGTGGATCCGGTTAAATTTGGTTGATCAATGATAGAGACAGTGGCAATGACAAGTTGGTTGATGATAATGGAAATTACAGGTTGATCAGTAGTAGTGACAATGAGTCTACACTTATATTTCATGGCGACATGAAGAGGCAAGGAAAGGGGGTTGTAGCCCCCTTTCGGTTGGGGGTGGATAACTCGGGGAGTTGGAGCTTCCTTTAGGTTGGTGCTTGTAAATCAAGGGGTTGTAGCCTCCTTCTGGTTTGATCCAGAGAATACAAGGAGTTTGAGCTTCCTTCACATTGGAGCCTCCTTCCAGTAGTAGTTGGGGAATTCAGGGAGTTGTAGTTTCCTTTAAGTTGGTGCCCCCTTCCAGTTGTTGCTAGTTAATTTGGAAGTTGGTGATTCCTATGAATGTATTATTGATATATATAAGAAAGCGTTATGTGGTTTTCTCCCATTTGGTTTTCCACATAAGTTATGGTGTATTGTGTATCTAATGTGATATTGTTGAGTTGTACTACTTATGATTATATGCTCATGATATATTAGATGCAATAATAAATGATATATTGTTGCTAAATTTGAATTTTATATATTGTGATTGAAAGTAGAAAAAGTGCTCTTACTGATTCACCCCCCCCCCTTTCAGTGTATCAATAATTGGCATCAGACTTGGTCCTTCAATAAAATAGTCTAACCACATAAAGTAAGATCATTAAGTACACTAATATTAGAGCACCACAGTTTGATGGTCAGAATTGTCTTAGCTATGAGATGTGGAGAAACATGATTAAAACATTTCTAGGATCACAGGGGTATGATGTTTGGTACTTAGTTGTTACAGGATACATAGGTTCAAAGAAACCAAAGACTATAGCCAAGAAGGAATCGAAGAGAAACAACAAAATAACAATGGATTTCATCTTGGAAGGATTATCGGATCTGGTAAAATATAAAGTGGGAAAATGTTCATCAACCAAAGAGCTTTGGGATAAGATACATTATCTATACTTTATGGAATACCATTCTATCACAAAGAAAGAGCATGCTAATCAGAATAAATAATATGCTAAAGCAGAATGAGAAGAAAAATTCTCTTCATGTCACACAAATTCAGAAGAAGAAGATTGTGAAGAAGGTATAGTAAATCTTGAAGAAAAATTAATCAGTGCTTTAGACAATCTGATGAAATAAAGAAAGAAGAACAAACCACTCAAGAAAGAATTGATTGAGCTAAAGAAGGGGTCTCAAACTCCCAAACCTGAAGAAGTCTAGTAGATGATTACAAACCTAAAAGGACAATTAGAGGAAGCAAGAGGGATTGAAGAAGCATGCAAAAGGCAATTGGAAGAAAAGCAGTTATTGGAAGCCGAAATAGTATCACAAAGAAAGGAAGCAGAAAATATAGAAACAATTTTGACAAGCCATTTCAACGAAAGATTTGAGGACTTAAATAAGGTTGAAGAAAAATTCGGTCAAAAAGATTAAAAAAGACTTGAAGAATAAGTTGTCTCCTTGAAGAACCAACTTGAAGAAGCAAAAAGAAAGGAAGAAGTAATACAGATCTAGATGATAAAGAAAGAAAATGAGTGTGAGAATATTGAAGAAGAAGTTGTGACATTAAGAGTTAAAGTTGTCAAGCTTAGCAAGAACACTTAAGAGAGAGAAAGCTCCACATATAATCAAAAAAGAAATTTGAAGGGAAATGTTACACGTTAATAGAAAGGAAGAATGAAGAGAAGGCTAAGAGTTACGCATGAGTCATCAAAGACTCTACCAAGAAGGAAGTATGCAAGACCGCAAAGGACAACATTCCAGAACTGAAGGAAACTCAATAAGAAGGTTACAAAAGAGATGAATATCAAAGAAGACCCTTTAGGTATCAAAGAAGCTTTAATCATTGTGAAAGAAACAATAGAAAAGAAGATTGTGATCATCCAAGGAATGAGTTCAGAAGGACTAACAAAGAATATAACCCACTTCCAAGTATCAAAATTACTTTTATGGTCATTGTTTTACTTGTAATAACTTTGGACATAAAGTTGTAGATTGCAAAGATTATGGAAGAAATGGTCAAGCAAGAAATGCGTATGTGACTCCATACAATATTGAATATTACAAATGACATAACTATGGACACATAGCTCGTGACTGTAGAAGAATGATGGATATTTCTATGAAAGAGAACATTGATATCAGATATAAGAAGAATTGGAAAAGAAAACAAGAAAAGGTAAAGGAAGAACAAATGAATAAAGAACACCCAGAAGTTATACTCTTAGGATTTGTAGTAGTACAAGATCGAGACAAATCTACAAGAAAAAAGGAAGATATCAGATACAAGAATATTTGGAAAAGAAATGACAAATAAGAATAGGTGAATGAAAACTAGGTCCCGGATATTGTACTCACAAGATTTGCAACAACACAAAATCATGATGAAAAGGATGTCATAATTAAGGAAGTTGATAAAGAAGAAGATGTCAAAATTAAGGAAGATTATGAAGATGAATATTACTTTGCATTAGGGCAGATTCCTCCACCTTTCTGAGTCATTCAACTTGGATACTCCCAATAAATATGAATATTGAAGAGGGGGGATCTAAGCAGCACCTCTACATATCAAATAACTATCTTTCGAGCAGTTTGAAGTATTTACAGATTATGGAAAGGAAATTTCAGAAAGGTTTAGTGATAGAAGTGCAGAATGTCTTTTGACAGATTGATTGTTTGAAGAGAAGCTTCCAGAACACATTCCCATGCAGGTGTCAACTGACAATTATGAAGAATATCAGTGGCACACTTTTCAGGCAGAGATTCATGATTGTATAATAAATGACATATTCAGTACATATTATTGCAGACATGTAGAGTATGATTTGCATATTGAACAGAGAACATGAAAAGCAGGAAAATGTAGTGATCAATTGCAAAAGATTCAAAGAAGTCTTTAGAATGGTAAAATTGGCAAATGGGTCAACATTGTATATATTTTAGTAGCATATTCATGAACAATTGTATGACATATGGACATAAATGAATTCATGAGACATTTAGTAGAGAGTACAAAATACATAAATAAGAGTAGATGCATAACAGTGGATGAAAGCATATTGACATATGGAATCAGTTAGTCATAGAAAGGAAAGCAGTGAAAGGCACAATAGAACAGGGCAAGAGAAATTGTTAGCAAAATCCATACCGTCAAAGAAAAATTGTTTAAAAGTATGGTCATTGATGTGAACTTGACAAGCCATGAAAATTTGAAGTCGAGTAATTTTTGAATGCATTTTTTATATGTCAGTGAAGTACAAGAGGAAGCACCAATGGACAAAGAGAACCAAAAGAGAGGACAAAAAGCAAGTACATGAAGCCCCACACTAATCTACACGACATCTTGCAGAGAATTCAAGGGGATAGAAATTATCAAAGAGAGAGACTCGATTAGTAGCATAAAGATAGGGGGATACATATCGACAGGGGGAGTTACCCTTCTGCTTATGATGTCAAAGAGGAAGAAATAGAAATATTAGAAGAGAAATATCAGAAGCATGAAGACAAGGGGAGTAGCCCCAAAGGGAGATACCCTTTTCCATTGATGTTAAAGGGGGAGAGAAACATGAGGAGAGAAAGTTCAGGATCATTGGTCAGAGGTGAAACATGGGTGTTGAAGCATGAGTGTTTCCATCAATGCCAAAGGGGGGTATTGTTGGATAGTTGGTTGTCATTGATGTTGTTGGACAATTGGTTGCCAATGATGTCAACAGAAGTGGTTGTCATAGATGTCAACAAATGTGATGGGTATATTTGGACAAGTCTCCAAAGTGGTCCCCTTATAGCGTAACTTTAAGCATGGCTCTCACAGGAAGATACTTTGAAGAAGTCTACAAGAAACCCTGGAAAAATGGCTATGTTGTTAAGTGATTGAGAATCCCTATAGGTGTGTTCATGAAGGCTGAAGTTGTTTGAGGAATAAGTACATGAAGGATAGTGTAAATGTATGTAACACACTCATAGATGGATGGTCCTCACCATGTCATTTCCTATGGCAAGTGGCACGTCATGTAGTTCCTCACTATCGAGGAGTTATGAGTTCATGAAGTTGGAAGCCCTAAAGAATGGTTAAGAAGCCACTAAATGGTTACAACAAGAAGTTATAAGTCATTAATTAAAGGGTAAATTGGTTATAACAAGAAAGTATAGGTTGGCCCTTAAGTTAAGGAAATAAGTCACATGGAAAGGTATAAATACACTTCAAGAAACCTCTCATTCTTATACACATAACTTTATTGAATATATTCTATGTGAGCATACTTGATCTATTTGGCGAATCTGAGGTAGCAAGTTTGAGGCAATGAAGGAAGTGCGAAGGTGAAAGTTTCGGGATTGCAAAGGATAGCGAGGCTTTCTAAGAAACCATAGTTTGACTGACCCCTGCAGGTCAGACTATTGGTATCTCGTGAGGCACCCTCGCGGGTTGTACGACCCTCGTCCTGTGAGGCCCCGCTAATTGACCGCTCTTAGTCCCATGAGGCTAAGGAAAATTTTGGGAGGATGCTAGTACCAGGTTTTTGAGGCTGAGGAAGAGTTACAGGCCTAAACTATTATATATCAGGTTAAATACAGGCTTAAAGGTATGTCTATATGCATTTTTTTAGGGTTATATGTTGGTGATGTTATGGTACATGCTTGAGGCATGTCTTTGGTATCTTGTTGAGACATTGGTACATGCTTGAGGCACATATTATGTGCATGGTGTGAGGCATATTTCTAGTACATGTACGATGTACATTTCTTGGTGATATTGATGCATGTTTGAGACACTTCTTAATGAGGCGATGACACATGTTTGAGGTACATGTGTTGGATGTTTTTGTTGTATCATGTTGTCATTGATGTCAAAGGGTTGATGTCTTGTCATAGTATCATTGATGTATGGTTTTATGTATTTATTGTTGGATCATAATGATCATGGATGTAATTGATGTCAAAGGGATAATATCATGAGGTGTCACAGTGATGTGTTGTCATGGGTTGATGTTCCATATGGATTGATGTATAGATGGGTTGATGTAAAGTTTGGTCATTGATGTCTTGTCATGGTTGATAGGAAGTACCAAATGGATGAACTCCAAAGTGGTCCTCTTATGGTGAAATCCCTCATGGGAAGACGCTTTGTGAAGTCCAAATTGTTAGGTGGTTTAGCAATCCTAGTAGTGAGGTATACAATTGGTATATGGTGGCATATGTATGGGGCACATCCTTTGGTGCTTGGTTGAGGCACATCATTTGGTACATAGTTGATGCTTGGTACATGGTACATGGAGGTATACACTTGGTATATGGTGGCATATGTATGGGGCACATTCTTTGGTTCTTGGTTAAGGTACATCATTTGGTACATAGTTGATGTTTGGTACATGGTACATGGTATATGGTTGATCATTTATGTTATGATACCTACACTCGGCATATCTTATGGTACATTATTGGTGAATATAGTACATCTTGGTGATGTTATGGTTCAGGAGTTGATGATGATATGGTACATTGATAGAGGCACTTCTTGGTGATATTGGTACATGGTATGGTACAGGTTTGGTACATGGTTGATGCATGCTATGGTACATGTTTGAGGTACATCGTTGATGTAGATGGTATGGTATAGGTTCTATTACATGGTTGATGTAGATGGTATGGTACATGTTCTAGTACATGGTTGATGTACATGGTATGGTGATGGTTTTGGTATCCATGTGAGTGGATTTGGTTATAGTTGGTTAATCAGTGACAAAGATAGTGACAATGATGGTGATAGTGACAGCTTGGTTGATGATAGTGGCAATTATAGATTGATCATTGGTAGTGACAGTGAGTCTACATTTATATTTCAGGGTGACAGGATCGGGAAAGGAAAGGGGGTTGTAGCCTCCTTCTGTTTGGTGCCAAAGAACTCAGGGAGTTGGAGTTTCCTTTAGGTTGGTGCCTGTAAATCAGGGGGTTGTAGCCTCCTTATTATTTGATCTAGATAATACAGGGAGTTGGATCTTCCTTCATGTTGGAGAATGTAAACTAGGGGGTTCGAGCCTCCTTCTAGTTGTAGCTAGAGAATTTAGGGAGTTGTAGCTTCCTTCAAGTTGGTGCCTGTAAATCAGCGGGTTGATACCTCCTTCCAGTTGGTGCTGGAGAATTTGGAAGATGGTTCTTCCTATGAATGTATTATTGATATATATATAAGAAATCATTTTGTGGTTTTCTCCCATTTGGGTTTCCACGTAAATGTTGGTGTATTGTGTATCTGATGTGATATTGTTGAATTGTACTATTTATGTTTATATGGTCATGATATACTGGATGTAATAATAATTGATATACTGTTGATAAAGTTGAAGTTTATATATTGTGATTGAAAGTGGAAAAAGTGTGCATATTAATTCACCCC
>ML808103.1:70637-90857 GCA_009831015.1 Picea engelmannii | reverse complement strand
TTTTCACTCTCTTTGGTATACATTAGCCCGATCTACCTTTTTCTTCATAATGAGTTAGCATAGGAAAAGAATGGAATTTATTTCAAATTGAAATGGAAAATTGATTTCGAGTGAATCGTGAAATTATGTTATATAATCACTTGATATCTACCTATTATATCTATACATATAGATAATAGGTAGATATTTGTTAGCGGGTAGCGAGAATCGAACCCACATCATTAGATTGGAAGGCTAGGGGTTATAGTCGACATTGATTATTCAATTGCTCTAATTCAGAACCGAACATGAGAATTTCATGTCATTCGGCTCCTTCATGGGGGATAGAGAGTGGTATGAGGGAAGAAGCAGAGTATTTATATCAAATATTTGTGAAAGGAGATTTCAATTCTTTCTCTTCTTTCTTTTTTTTCTCTCTTTTCTAATAAAACCCTAATTTATTATCATACCCATAGCATCTACGTCGGTTTATTCTATTTTCTCCTCTTCTCTCTTTTTTTTTTTCAGAGAAGGGCCCGAATCATAGAATACTTACTCACTTTATAGATGAACCCTATAGAAAGATAAATTTGAAATTTTTTTAATAATCACAAATCTTTCTAGTTACTTTGTTCCCTATTTCTACTCATTATGATTCCCAGTAGAACAAATTCCATCGAGCTCGAACGAAATGTTAATAACCTAATAAACCAAATTCATCGTTCTATAGATATTTGGCTTCAACCTGGATCCTTCCATAAGTTGAAGTTTTAGTCACGATGAAAAAATATCTTTGGATCTCCATAGATATGTTATTTCTCTAACCTTGAAAATATTTTGTGTCGCTATCTTGGAACCAAAAATGTGTTTCTCTTTCATCATTTCAGACCCAGATTATGAGAAGGTATGTTATTCCTGTACCATGGTATTCATAGGGGAGGTTTTTCACCTATTTGGAAATAGAGATTTAGATAGATCAAAGATCCATGTAAAAGATCCTTCAACTATTTGAGTTGATAATGTAACGAATCACACTTTTACCACTAAACTATACCTGCCATGATCCAATTGTAACATACAGATCCATCTTTTGTCCAACCGATAGGAAGATGAGGAGTTATCAACCTCTATTGAAAGTTTCTATCAATCATTACCTCATTTTCATCATTACATGAATCTCCATCGTCGGAGATGAAATACTTGGGTAAATAGTATTTCATCCCCAGCGATGGCTCATTGTAATTATAGATTACCTTTGTGAACTTCTAATAAAATAATGACTAATGGGCCCGATACAACCATCAGAGTCAGAACAATGAGCTTCTCAATAAATTCTAGATTCATTTGGGCTTCTTTCACCTCTATGATCCCATCGACTTGATGGATGTATGAATAAAATGTTGTCGAGATCAATCACTTTTATTCTCTTCTATTTTCTGTCAGTTTCTTTCACACTGGGAATCTATTTCTGGGCCTCTTTCTTCAACTTGTAATATGTGGGTAGGCCTAAAACACTAGTTCTACTAGAAGTTGCATTATGTCTTAGTTCCATGTTCCATTATTTCACACTTGTAATATGTGGGCCTACACATTTCTTTCGTGCATCCATTAATTCCATTATATAATTGGCTTTCTTAAACAAAATCGGTTCGTAAGCTGGTGAGCTCTCCCTCTTGATTATTCTGGACCCTGAAGCACCTTATTATCCCTAGCCTTGGCAAGTTCTGGACTGACCCTGAATACTTATGATATTGATTATGATCATCCAGACGAGTGGGAAAGAACAGGAGAATAGGGTTAGAGATTCTCACTGCCCACCCAACGCGTCTGATTTATGATCTCCTGTGCAGCACGTTATCAGCACTTGGAGGAGTCTTGTTTTTACCCTGGCAGTCTTGAACGATTATGAATAGGTAGCATGGTTCCTTTTTGTCTCACTTAGCTACTAGACATAGTGATTGTTTGTGGCTTATGTTATTGGGTCTTCGGCCTTCTTTGGTAGTGTGTTCGCCTATTAGGATCATGAATAGGCTATCATTTCCAGTTCTTATCTGACATGTTATCACATATTCTTGTAGGGGGGTGTTTTTCCTTTGGATTTGGCCCTTGGGTGACAAAATGCAAAATAAGCGGGCTTAAAAACTGACAAATGTGTGTCATCCAAAGTTGGGGCATGTTTTGCTAAGGTGCGCACATATCGGAGGGGAGCTAGAGCTCGCTAAGCTCCAATTCAGGAGTTTGGGAATCAGGGGAGTCACGAGTGGCTCACATTAGTGCACCCGAAGCCCGAAGTCATGAAGCACTCGAGAGTGGGCCCAAGGGCATAGCCCGAGGTCATGTGGAGAGGTTTGCGCCCATCACAAGGAGCCTTGACTGTCAGATGGAAAGAAAGCCCGACCGTTGATCCAAGTAGGGTCATTTCATCAAATCGGGAGTTGGGGATTCTGTTGTCAAGTGATATGAGGATTCCCGAAGGGTGAACTCCTGGAGCACCTGTGGAGATAAGCATTGGGTCATGACCCAGGGTCACATGCGGGTAAAGGTGCATAGTTCACATGAGCTATGCTAGGGGACGAAACGTCGGTGTTGGATGCAAAAAGAGGCTGCCACATTTTCCAGGTGCCAAGTCGACTCGGCCCCGTCCTGATCCCAATGCATATAGTTCATTAAAGTGAGGCGACAGTTGAGACCTCGTCTCATCGCATAAATGGAAATCCAGAAAGGACTGACAGAGCAGATCTTGCCTCTGACAGGGGAAGGCATGCGCAGAGGAGACTGCATGTGCAGTATGATGGAGAAGACACATATGGCATTGGACGAGAAGCTCGAGCACACCTATGCTAGTAGTGGAGAATATTTTTTGAGTATATAAGAGTCATTTTGATATTTTTTAATGGTCGATGGTTGAGCTAGGCTCCTATATTGTAAACTTTTGATGAATCTTCTGGTTTTCTGATTATGTAACAGGATTTGAGACTTTTGGTTTAATCTAAGCCAGCTTCTTTTCTGTCTTGTTTACCTCTAATTCTGGAGTGTCCATGATTGAAATATTCACATGGATTGTTATGGTTGCATTGTAATGTAGGTTTGATTACAGTTTTTTTGTAACATTCTCCAGCCTTTTCTGAAAATTTGAATCCAAGAGGATCTTGTTTTCTGAGTTGTTCCTCCTTAGGCTGTTGGAAGACCGAATGTCCATAGAATACCTCTACATTATTCTCTCTAGTTCTTCCTCCAGCTCACCCTTACTACAACTTGCTGACTGAAGTTGACCAAGACCTCATCTACTTGTGCACATTGGTCCAGTTTTCTAAGTTAAAACGATATTCTCTTGAGTCTGTGCCCATTTGACATCTTAGAATTTATTCATTGTGACATATAACCTGATGGGTATTGGGCTTACCTTCTCTGCAATCGGAGGGTGTTTTCTAGTGCTAACATTTCTGGCGCCATTTCTGAGGAATGAATTGAAGACTTTTCCCTGGGTAGAATGACAACAAGGTTATGATTCTGAAGGTGCATCAGATATCAAAACCATTGAAGATTGCATTTGCCCCTGGCGACTCCACTGTGTTGACTCCACTATTTCAAGTAGACTTTTCTCACTAAAAAAATGTCTCTCATTCCAACGATTCCTCTTAAATAGCTTACACGTGGATTGGTGGTCATATTTCTTATTAAATGTCATGGATCTAGTGAACTCAAAATGATTCCCCTGAAGTAACATAATCCACTTTAATAAAAATCTCTCCCAAGAAGTAATTAATCCATTTCCTTTGTAAATAAATAATCTACTTTCATTAAGTAATCTATCATATAACCATAAACATAAAATATTGAATACTATTCGGAATTCAGAAGAACTATGTAAAGGAGTTATCGATCAGCTCTAGAAAGCTCGGGCTCGCTTAAGGGAAGTGGAAATGATAGCAGGAGAAATATGGGTAAATGGAGACTCCCAAATAGAAAAAGAGAAAGAGGATCTCATCAATGCTACTTATGAGAATTTGGAACAATTAGAGGATCCCAAGAATGAGACGGTTTACTCCGAACAGCAAAGAGCAATTGACCAGATCCGACAACAAGTTTCTCGCCAAGCTCTACAGAGAGATATAGGAACTTTGAATAGTCGTTTGAGTACTAAGTTACATTTACATACGATCGATCACAATAGTGGCCTACTTAGAACCATGATGAAAACAATTGATTAGTTGTTATAGGTCCTATTTCTCAACAGATAATTAATAAATGCTAATGGGAAATATTTGACTATATGAAATTAGTAGTATTATACGGAAACAGATCAAACAATATAACAACGAAGTAAGATTTGGTAATAATGGCACCGTACTTCAAGTAGGAGATGGAATTGCTCGTATTCATGGTCTTGATGAAGTAATGGCAGGGGAATTAGTTGAATTTGGAGATGGTACAATAGGCATTGCCCTAAATTTGGGATCAGATAATGTTGGAGTTGTATTAATGGGTGATGTCTTGATGATACAAGAAGGTAATTTCGTGAGAGCAACGGGAAAAATTCCTCAGATACCAGTAAGTGATGTTTATTTGGGTCGTGCTGTAAATGTTCTAGCCCAACCCATTGATGGCAAGGGTCAAATTTCAGCTTCCTAATTTCAACTAATTGAATCTCCTGCTCCAGGTATTATATCAAGACGTTTCGTATATGAACCCCTTCAAACAGAGCTTATTTCTATTGATTATATGATTCCTATAGGACATGGTCAGTGAGAATTAATTATTGGGGACAGAAAGACCGGCAAGACAACAGTAGCTATAGATACTATTCCTAATCAAAAGATTCAAAATGGCATATGTGTCTATGTAGCAATTGGTCAAAAATCTTCTTCTGTGGCTCAGGTAATTAATACATTCTGAGAACGTGGCACAATGGAATATACCATTGTGGTAGCGAAAACTGTGAATTCTCCCGCTACATTACAATATCTCACTCCTTATACAGGGGCAGCGTTGGTTGAATACTTCATGTATAAGAAACAACATACCTTAATAATTTATGATGATCTCTCCAAACATGCACAAGCTTATCGACAAATGTCTCTTCTATTAAGAAGACCACCTGGTCGAGAAGCTTATCCGAGAGATGTTTTATATTTTCATTCCCGTCTCTCAGAAAGAGTAGCTAAATTATGTTCCCAGTTAGGTAAGGGGAGTGTTACTTCTCTAGCAATAGTTGAGACTCAAGATGGAGATGTTTGAGCTTATATTCCCACTAATTCAATTGCCATTACCGATGGACAAATATTTTCATCGACCGATCTATTCAATGTCGGGATCCGACCTGCTATTAATGTGGGTGTTTCTGTATCTAGAGTAGGATCTGCAACTCAAATAAAATCTATAAAAAAGGTAGCTAGAAAATTGAAATTAGAGTTAGCTCAATTTGCAGAGTTGGAAGCTTTTGCACAATTTGGTTCTGATCTTGATAAAGCTACTCAAGATCAGTTGGCAAGGGGTCAACGATTACATGAGTTGCTCAAAAAATCTCAGTCGGCTCCTTTGAAAGTATAATAAAAAATAGCTACTATTTATACCAGAACGAATGGATACCTGGATATATTAGAGATAGCATAGGTGAGAAAATTTATCGTTCGATTACGCAAGTATTTGATAAAGAATAAACCTTTGTTCGGAGAAATTATACGTTCTACTGGTACATTTACGGAAAAAGTGAAATCCCTTCTGGAAGGGGCTCTTAAGGAACATACTGAACTTTTTGTACTTCAAGAACAAAAGTGAATATTTGATCATTTGGTGGGATCATTCGGAATGGGAAAAAAAGCTGAAGAATTTGTTCCAATACATTGCACAACAATTTAGAACAATTGAAGAGTATTATGTCCAATAGGATTTGAACCTATACCAAAGGTTTAGAAGACCTTTGCCCTATCCATTAGACAATGGACGCTCTCTCTCTCTCTTCCATTTTTTCCTTTTCACTCTCTTTGGCATACATTATCTCAGCCTACCTTTTTATTCACAATGAGTTAGGATAGGAAAATAATGGAATCTATTTCAAATTGAAATGGAAAATTGATTTCGAGTGAATCGTGAAATTATGTTATATAATCACTTGATATCTACCTATACTATCTATATAGATAGATAATAGGTAGATATTTGTTAGCGGGTAGCGGGAATCGAACCCGCATCGTTAGCTTGGAAGGCTAGGGGTTATAGTCGACATTGATTATTGTGGCAAACCTAGCTAGTTCACTAAGTAAATATCTAGTATAAATAGGATAGTACGCAATAATCCATTTATGGATAGTAATTATATTTAATAATAAATGTATAAGAATGAATAAGATGATTACAAATGAGGAATGAGGGATTGTATATATATCTCGCACAAAAGTGTCCTTTCATAAGAGACATGACCTTTCATATGTCATGTCTCTTCATAATTAATAATTATTTGTTACATTTCCTTCCTCTTAGAAATGCTTTGTCCTCGAAGCATGTTTATGGATAGGCTTGCTTGTTCGTTCTGGCTTGTAATGTCTTCGCATGACTCTCTGTTTTTGGTGTTGTTAACATTGAATGATATGAGTGACGAAGAGTTGAGCAGAACTGTCGAATTGTGAAAGGGTCAGACCATCCTAATTCAATCTTTTGCAAAATGTTTCACTTCCATGATGAATGATTATCGTGAGATTTACTTGGGCTGGTATCAATATCTTTTAGATGATAAGTTAGTCCTTCTCATCCTGGATTTTCCATCGTCTGTACTCCAACATCCCTATATGTTTTTTCTTCAATTGGATTGGCATCTTCTTGAGCTTTAATGTTTGGATTTTCAAGTATCTCTTCTTTCAATTTTCTGGTTTGTTCTAATAGCTCGTGATTGAGGCTTTTCGAACGAGAATTTTCTTCATTTTTTTCTGATAGGTTCTTCTCGAGTTCTTGATTCTCTTGTTCCAACTTTTGAACACATTTTTTTCGAACCTTTGACTTCTTGATCTGTGTAAGTAGTTTTTTATTGTGTTCTTTTAAACGAGAAATTTCTTTCTTTTATCCTTGATAACTTCGTCAAATTCTTTTTGCGTTCTTTGCATTACTTTTTTATTTTCTTGAAGTATCACTTCTGAGATATCGTTAAAGTCTTCTGGTGTTACATAACCTGGCTTCGATGTGGTGTCTTGTAATGTTATCATTTTCTCCTTATAGGGGAATGTCACAAACTTTTTCTCCATGTTTAGTATGAAGGTACCTAGACTTTTAAACCAGGGTAATCCAATGACGATGTCAACTTCTTCTTGACACAGTTGTAACATAGAATTGAGATATATACTCGTATTCATCAATCGTCACTTGTAACTCCTTAATTCAAAAATAATCTTCCTTTCTAATTATATTTGTATCTGGAATTAATAATTGATTTGCCAAATCAATATTCATGTAATTTGCATTATAGTCCAAGCTAATAACAATGTTTACCTCTCTTCCTTGAATATTTCCTTTTAATGTCGAAAAACCGCAACATATGGTTGGACAACCTTCATAAGTAAATATTCCTTTCGTCATTTTAGAATTTGGCTTTCTTTGATATTTTACGAATACCTTGTTCTTCAATGACTTCCTTAAAAATAATAAAAAATTCCTTTCTCTCCCCCCTTTTTTCACTTCTTGTAGTTTCTTCTAAATACTTCAAATTCGCCCTTATTTTTTCTTCTTTTTTTTAATTTTGATTTGAAACTTACTTAATTGTACCCTTTTTTTCTTTATTCAATAAAACTTTTAATTCCTCCTTTAATAATCCAATACAATTTATTTTTACTTCTTCTTTTTTAATATGTTTAATATATTTGGTTTTTTTTTAGGGGGGGGTTATGTTCCACTCTTTTTTTTTATGTTATCCTTTATTTAACCTTTCACCTTAATTGAACTTTAAAAGTTTAGTTCCTTTTATTAAAAATTTAATCATTCATAAGTTAACTTTTTATTTTTTATTTTCTTTTGGTTCGTGGCTTTTCTCTTAGAATTGTGCGACCGTACAATAAGTGGATATCTGACGAGAAGAGGGGGAGACCAGTTGACAGGTTACGTGGGCTTCTGCAGGACTTGTCGGGGTTGTCAAGTAGGGGGAATAGGGAGATCAAGTCGGGGATTTTCGGGTAGGTGGGGACAGGGAGGTGGGTTGGCGGATAGGACCGCTAAGTAGGGTTGTCGTTGATTATCGGGGTGTAGGAACGATGATCCTGACAGCAGCTGGGGATAGTGGATGTTGACAACGGCTAGGGACGTGGTTTCGTTGGTGATCTGTCAGATCTTTTAATGACTTATGGTTGAGTTTTAAATTGCATGCGTTAATTAACCATTTGAGAAACTTAATGAAAGAATGAGGAAAGAAGAGGAATTATGATATCCATATACACATATGCAGATCTGAAATGAAATAATAGACAGCAAACCATAACATGAGGATTGATAACGGAGTTCGTCACAACTTTGCCTACGTCTCCAGGCCTTTGTCTCTGTGGGGGAGGCTTCTTTATTTATGTTCAAAAGCTCAAAAGTACATCGCAGCAGTGCCAATTGGCTACAAGACTGATCTGGTCATGTTCTTCTAGATCTCTAGAACCCTGCAAAGAAAACAACACACAAAACGGACGTCCGGAGCTCCCAGAAATGGCTCGCAAGCGTATGTTCCTCAATAGCTTCCCTGCATAAAAATGGCTTTAGCTTGGCTTCCCTTCAGCATAACTCTGCTCTGACTGTCCTCCATGGCCTCAAACAGGCCTATTTTTTATAGATCTGAAGTTGGTTATCCATCCCCAACTTCCTCCCAAAATTTGGGCTCCAAAAATGCCCAATATCTCCCAAAAATGGAGAAAATCCACTAATATTAGGCTTAGAATCATATAAAAATCCCAAAACTTAATACAAAAACCCACTTTTGTGTAAATGTGGGCATTAGCCCCTGAGGCCTAGGCGCACGCCCCCTTTTCGCGGTTATATGGGCCATATTTGGCCAAGCACTAGCCCAAAGGCTAAGCGCTGGCCCATTCTTGCGCTGGCTCCCGATTGGCATAGGTCCACGGGCTAATGGTTATAACCTCCCACGCCCAAAATGGTGGATGCGCTCTTGGTCCTGTGGGATTCCTCGCGACCCGCGGCTAGTCCCTATCTGCCAGCTTCTGTGCATTAAACCCCCGTGCATATGGTCATGTGATAATACATGTTGAACCATGGTCGTATGTCAATGCTGAGGGCTGGGGCTAGGCCTCGGCCCTTTCCCCCACCGACGAAACCTTAATTCAAATTCAAATATTTTCTTTTTCATATAGTTAATAAGAAATACATGTGGAGCGAGCGGTTATCCCGGTCCTACCAGTCCGTTGCCCGGAGGAAGGTCGGGGGTTCGACCCCGGTGAACCCATATAAATTTTGCATAAACCATCAACCAACCACAGGGTGCCACGTGGCAGCCCATGACTGGGCCATGTGGCACCTCAACAACCAATAGAATTCTGCCACGCGTCAATCACTGAATGGTCCACATGTCTGCCACGTACCCTGTCCAGTCACTGCCCTATCAGCCGCTGACGTCATCCCGTGCCACATGTCACCTTTACAGTGGTGACACGTGTCACCCATAGATTGGTCCAGCTGTCTGCCCGTATGCCACATCAGCCTACCACGTGTTGCCTCCAGGGGTTGCCACATCACCTGTATGGTCGTACAGCCTGTATAGTTAGCATGCCACGTGGCATTGTACGGATTGTACAGTCATCCCCTTTTTTTGCCTGTTTGGGTTTTCGGACAGAACGCGATATCTTTTGCATACAAATCCCATTTGACGAAGTAAATATATGGTCGGAATCATGAAGATGAGACGAACTCAATGGTAGTGGTTTCGTCAAATTCTGGGCACTTTCATTTTTGAGCATTTTTAAGCCCTGTCAGGCTTCTGGATCTGATTCTGGATCAGTTGGGACAGGGTAAGTTTATGGCATGGTGTGGGGAAAGTTATGGAATAGGTGTGGGACGGCAGGAGAAAAATGCAATGGTGGTGATATGTGGGAGGATGTATCGCATATGGACAGTAAATGGCAGCGGAATAACTCTTTTTTACAGAGTCTAAGTTTTTTTTATGGCAAAAATATTGATTCCTACTTTGGCACAATTTCCAGAAGTCACCAGACCTGCAACGCCTTCTCTTTTCTAGTTGTTACAGTAGCTTGTATAATGTATCTGAGTAGAATGATGTACAACAAGTTAATTTTTCCTTGCAGTGGATAGTATTTTCTTGATTCCTGGGCTTTTTTCCTAATTGTAGCAAAATCTTCTTTTTCTTTTTCTATTTATTTATTTTTAAATTTATTTTCTTATCTTCTTGATATATGGGTCTATCTTTCTTTTAACTTTTTTTTTTTCTTGCAGTGAAGTTATATATATATATATAGTTCTCGAGTTCAATAATATATATATAATAGTTCTCGAGTTCTTATTGAATTTTGCAGTGGACTGATTTATTTCCAATATAATTTTTTGGATAGTGAATGGCCAAGAGCCTAATGTTGTCAAGGACCGGTAGCAGAGAAACTCTGGAAAAAAAAATCAGTATAGTTAAAAGTTTGTATGGCCAAAGGTTGGTTTTCTTCGAAGTATGCAGCAGAGTGAGTATATATATATATATATTCTTTTTTCAATCAAGATTTTGATTTTTAAATGGACAAAAGCCTAAAAGTGGTCAAAGACCTCAGGGAATCATAGAAACTCTGATGAAGTATGGTTGGCCAAAAGTTGGTTCAGACAAGGTTTGATAAAGACACTGGCCAATGGTTGGGATCAGAAAAACGAAGCTCTGATACCACTGTGGTGAACCAAGCTAGTTCACTATGTAAATATCCAGTATAAATAGGACAGTACACAATAATCCATTTATGGATAGTAATTATATTTAATAATAAATGTATAAGAATGAATAAGATGATTACAAATGAGGAATGAGGCCTTGTATATATATCTCACATAGGGGTGCAATTTCATAAGAGACATGACCTTTCATATGTCATGTCTCTTCATAATTAATAATTACTTATTACTTATTTGTATTTACATATTTATATATATATATGTTTGTTACAATTATTCAATGCCTCTAATTCAGAACCGAACATGATAATTTCATGTCATTTGGCTCCTTCATGGGGGATAGAGAGTGGTATGAGGGAAGAAGCAAATTATTTATATCAAATCTTTGTGAAAGGAGATTTCAATTCTTTCTCTTCTTTCTTTTTTTTTTCTCTCTTTTCTAATAAAACCCTAATTTCTTATTGTACCCATAGCATCTACATTAGCTTATTCTCTTTTCTCCTCTTCTCTCTTTTTTTTTTTTTAGAGAAGGACCTGAATCGTAGAATACTTACTCACTTTCTAGATGATCCCTATAGAAAGATAAATTTGAAAAGCTTTCAATAATCACAAATCTTTCTAGTTACTTTGCTCCCTATTTCTACTGATTCTAATCCCCGGGAGAACAAATTCCACCAAGCTCAAACGAAATGTTGATAACCTAAGTAAACCAAAGTCATCATTCTATAGCTATTTGGCTTCAACCTGTATCCTTCCATAAGTTGAAAGTTTAGTCACGGTGAAAAAATATCTTTGGATCTCCATAGATGTGTTATTTCTCTAACCTTGAAAATATTTTGTGTCGCTATCTTGGAACCAAAAATGTGTTTCTCTTTCACCATTTCAGACCCAGATTACGAGAAGGTATGTTATTCCTGAACCATGGTATTCATAGGGGAGGTTTTTCACCTATTTGGAAATAGATCTTTAGATAGATCAAAGATCCATGTAAAAAATCCTTCAACTATTTGAGTTGATAATGTAACGAATCACACTTTTACCACTAAACTATACCCGCCACAATTTGATTGTAACATACAAATCGATCTTTTTTCCAACCGATAGGAAGATGAGGAGTTATCAACCTCTATTGAAAGTTTCTATCAATCATTACCTCGTTTTCATCATTACATGAATCTCCATCGTCAGAGACGAAATACTTGGGTAAATAGTATTTCATCCTCGGCGATGGTTCATTGTAATTATAGATTACCTTTGCGAACTGCTAATAAAACAATGACTAATGGGCCCGATACAACCATCAAAGTCAGAACAATGAGCTCAATAAATTCTAGATTCATTTGGGTTTCTTTCACCTCTATGATCCCATCGACTTGATGGATGTATGAATAAAATGTTGTTGAGATCAATCACTTTTCTTCTCTTCTATTTTATGTCAGTTTCTTTCACACTGGGAATCTACTTCTGGGCCTCTTTCTTCAACTTGTAATATGTGGGTAGGCCTAAAACACTGGTCCTACTAGAAGTTACATTCTATCTTAGTTCCATGTTCCATTATTTCACACTTGTAATATGTGGGCCTATGCATTTCTTGTGCATCCATTAATTCCATTATATAATTGGATTTCTTAAACGAAATTGGTTCCTAAGATGGTGAGCTCTCCCTATTGATTATTCTGGACCCTGAAGCACCTTATTATCCCTATCCCTGGCAAGTTCTGGACTGACCCTAAATACTTACGATATTGATTATGATCATCCGGACAGGTGGGAAAGAACAGGAGAATAGGGGCAGAGATTATCATTGCCCATGCAACGCGTCTGATTTATGATCTCTTGTGCAGCATGTTATCAGCACTTGGATGAGTCTTGTTTTTACCCTGGCAGTCTTAAACAATTATGAATAGGTAGCATGGTTCATGTTTGTCTCACTTAGCTGCTAGACATAGTGACTGTTTGTGGTTTATGCTATTGAGGCTTCGGTCTTCTTTGGAGGTGTGTTCGCCTATTAGGATCATGAATAGGCTATCATTTCTAGTGCTTATCTAACATGTTATCACATATTCTTGTAGGGGGATGTTTTTCCTTTGGATTTGGCCCTTGGGTGACAAAATGCGAAAGAAGGGGGCTTAAAAACCCATAAATCTGTGTCATCCAAAGTTGGGGCGCATTGTGCTAAGGCATGCACATATCGAAGGGGAGATAGAGCTTGCTAAGCTCTAGTTCGGGAGTTCAAGAATCAGGAGAGTCATGATTGGCTCACATCAATGCACTCGACGCCCAAAGTCGCGAAGCACTCGAGAGTGGACCCAAGGTCACAGCCCGAGGTCATGTGGAAAGGTTGGCTCATTGTTCTCGAAGGGCGAAATCCCGGAGCGCCTGTGGAGATAAGCACTGAGTCATGACCCAAGGTCCCATGTGGGTAAAGGTGCAGAGTTCACGTGAGCTACACCAAGGGCCAAAACATCGGTGTTGTCCGCGGAAAGATGTTGTCATGTTTTCCAGGTGGCAAGTTGACTCAGCCCTGTCGTGATCCCAATGCAAACAGTTCATGAAATGAGGCGATAGTTGAGACCTAGACTCACCGCATAAATGGAAAGCCAGAAAGGACTCGTAGAGAAGAGCTTGCCTCTGACAGGGGAAGGCATGCGCAGTCTAACGGAGAAGACACGTATGGCATTGGACGAGAAGCTCGAGCACGCCTCTGCTGGTGGTGGCGAATATTTTTTGAGTATATAGGAATCATTTTGATATTTTGTAATGGTCAATGGTTGAGCTAGGCTCCTGCATTATAAACTTTTGATGAAGCTTTTGGTTTCCTGGTTATGTAACAGGATTTGAGACTTTTGGTTTAATCTAAGTCATATTCTTTTCCATATTGTTTACCTCTAATGTTGGAGTGTCCATGATTGAAATATTCACATGGATTGTTATGGTTGTATTGTATTGTAGGTTTGATTGCAGTTCCATTGTAACGTTATCCATTCTTTTCTGAAACTTTGAATCCAAGAAGATCTTGTTTTTTGAGTTGTTCCTCCTTAGGTTGCTGGAAGACCGGATGTCCATAGTAGACCTCTACATTCTTCTCTCTATTTCTTCCTCCTACTCACCCTTACTACAACTTACTGACTGAAGTTGATCAAGACATCATCTTCTTGTGCATGTTGGTCCAGTTTTCTGAGTTAAAATGATATTCTCTTGAGTCTATGCCCATTTTACCTCTTAGAATTTATTCATTGTGACATATAACCTGATGGGTACTAGACTTACCTTCATTGCAATCGGAGGGTGACTTCTAGTGCTAACATTTATGGTGGCGTTGTTGGGGAATGAATTGAAGACTTTTCCCTGGGTAGAACGACAACAAGATTCTGATTCTGAAGGTGCATCAGATATCAGAGCCATTGAATATTGCATTTGCACTTGGCGACTCAACTGTGTCGACTCCACTATTTCGATTGTGGTTGCCTCTAGCACATTCGAGCTGACCCAGAGAACTTTTTCGAGAAGGCTTTTAGCAGCCGCTTTCTCAGCTTGAAATTTATTTGGGAGTTTGATAACGATCAGATCTGGTCTTTGATGGTAAACAAAGACTAGACACATTCAGTCTGCATATCATTCACCTAGAGACTCCATGATTAAAGGATCGATTGGCGACTCCACTGGTTCGAAATGGAAAGAATCTTGGCTCGGAGGTATGCTCATTTTAATTTCTCCTATGTTCCTAGTTTTCCTAATGGTGTTCCTACTCCAAATGAATGGGGTGATTATTTGCCCATATTTAGAGAGCGTAAAGAGGAAAACCGTGCTCAACATCTCCTTGAGTTTCATGAACTCATGCATCAATGGGAAATACATCATGAGGATGTATTATTAAATATGTTCATGATCTCATTAGCAGGAGATGCTCACAAGTGGTATCACTCCTTGCCCCCTGCTAGCATCTCCTCCCTGGAGCAGTTTCATGCAGCTTTCAATAGGCATTGTCAAAAATTTTATTCCTCTGAGTTTATCTATCATGGTTGTTGTGAGGAATATGAAAACCGTGATCAAGATATGGCTGCACCTAATAAATCATGTGAGGATGAAATCTCTAAGGACGGAATTTGTGAGGATGAAGGATGAGAGGAGGAAGAAAATGCTTTGGGTGAGCTGGTGGGACTGGTAAAAACACTTTCTGCAAAAATAGAGAAATTAAAGGTAGATCGTGCTTGCTTCTCTTATGAAGATGCAGAGGATATTTTAGTCCTCGAAACAAATGTTCTTGGCAGCCCTACTTATGATGAAGAAGTGATTTCGAATGTTGTCCAAGAACAAACAACTTGTGATGAATATCCCAGCAAAGATGACGAAGAGCAGAGCTCTCCCATGGTCCCTCTTTATTATGATTGTGAATATGATCCTTGGGAGAGCCGTGAAGGAGAAAAGGAGGATCCAAATGCGTAGTTTATCTCATGTTCAAAACCTATAAATGAGCAGATATCACCTGGTACCAGCGAGCCCATGTATGACAGCTATGAGTCAGATTCTGAATTGGATATGAAGGATTTCCAAGAGCATGCAACAGAACCTTTTCCTTTATTCACTAAAGAAAAATATTATGAGGAAATCAGCCATTATGGACCTGCAGAAGACACCGAGTAGCAGATTGAGGAGCAGAGATTTCCCACGATTCATGTTTATGACGATTATGAATCTAACCCTTGGGAGAGCCATGAAGAAGAAAAGGAGCAGCAGAAGGGGAAGTCTATCTCTTGTCCAGAGCTTACTAGTGAGCAGACATCGACTAAGATCAGTCAGCATGCACCGACCTTTCACCCACCTGTGCTTGCCAGAGACATTCGGCTTGGTGTGAACAGTTGCAAGACAAATCAGGCTACCTGTTGCAATTTTTTTGAAGTTTGTCACTTGTCCTATGAGTCTATGGAGGAATACATAGAATTGTATTTCCTTCATGTTTTGAAGCCACCCAACTTTATCCTGACCTCATCATTAGGAGGAAAGCTGAAGAATGTAATCGTTCTGTTGTCACGGTTGCATTATATGTTATCATTCATTGACAGAATAAACAAATTTGTACCTAGGAAGTTGCTTGAATGGCTATGGTGGAAGTTTGCTTTCACCTAGCACTGTGTAAAAATTAAATTAGTTTAGGACTGTACATAAATAAGCTCCTTGGAGCATGTGTGTTTATTTTTCGTTTTTTCTTATCGGTCTGTATTCCTCAGGAAGGTGTTTTGAGCTTGACTCCATAGCCCAATGTAAAAGGTGACTGGAACTGCAAAAGGAGTTCTTAGAGCCTCACAGGGAGGACTCTATCCTCCATGGAGCCTAATGTTATCACATATTCTTGCAGGGGAATGTTTTTCCTTTGGATTTGGAACTTGGGTGACAAAATGCAAAAGGGGGCTTAAAAACTCACAAATGTGTGTCATCCAAAGTCGGGACGCGTTGTGCTAAGGCATGCACATATCGGAGGGGAGCTAGAGCTCGCTAAGCTCCAGTTCAGGAGTTCAGGAATCAGGAGAGTCAGGAGTGGCTTACATCAGTGCACCCGAAGCCCAAAGTCGTGAAGCACTTGAGAGTGGGCCCAAGTTCGCAGCCCGAGGTCATGTGGAAAGGTTGGCCCCCATAGCGAGCAGCCTCAGTTGTCGGATGGAAAGAAAGCCCGATCGTTAATCTAAGTAGGGTGATTTCGTCAAATCGGGAGTCAGGGATTCTATTGTCAAGTGATATGAGGATTCTCGAAGGGAAAAATCCTGGAGCGCCTATGGAGATAAGAGTTGGATCATGACCTTGGGTCGCATGCGGGTAAAGGTGCAGAGTTCACATGAGCTACTCCGGGGAGGAAAACATCAGTGTTGGCCGCAGAAAGAGGCCACCACGTTTTCCAGGTGCCAAGTTGACTCGGCCACGTCCTGATCCTGATGCAGACAGTTCATGAAAGTGAGGCGACTATTGAGACTTGGTCTCACCGCATAAATGGAAATCCAGAAAGGACTGGCAAAGCAGAGCTTGCCTCTGACAGGGGAAGGCATGTGCAGTCTGACCGAGAAGACAAGTATGGCATTGGACGAGAAGCTCGAGCACGCCTCTACTGGTAGTGGCGAATATTTTTTGAGTATATAGGAGTTATTTTGATATTTTTTATTGGTCGATGGTTGAGCTAGGCTCCCGCATTGTAAACTTTTTATGAAGCTTTTGGTTTTATGTTTATGTAACAGGATTTGAGACTTCTGGTTTAATCTAAGTCAACTTATTTTTCGTCTTGTTTACCTCTAATGTTGGAGTGTCCATGATTGAAAGATTCACATGGATTTTTATGGCCATATTGTAATGTAGGTTTGATTTTCGTTATGTTGTAACGTTCTCCAGCCTTTTCTGAAACTTTGAATCCAAGAGGATCTTGTTTTTTGAGTTGTTCCTCCTTAGGATGTTGGAAGACCAGATGTCCATAGAAGAACTCTACATTCTTCTCTCTAGTTCTTCCTCCTACTCACCCTTACTACAACTTATTGACTGAAGTTGATCAAGACCTCATCTGCTTGTGCATGTTGGTCCAGTTTTCTGAGTTAAAACGATATTCTCTTGAGTCTACACCCATTTGACCTCTTAGAATTTATTCATTGTGACATATAACCTTATGGGTGCTGGGATTACCTTCTAGTGCTAACATGACATACATAACACTTCTCATCCCCTAAGAATTTATGTCGTTAACCGTTTTAGGTTATATCAACTAGCACCATGGAAAAGAAAACAATGAAAAACAATAATTGAATAAGAAACGAATTTTGGCACTTAAACTGAACTAGATTCAACATTTTCAAATTTCAAAAGAATAATGTAAATATAAGATTATGCAGAAAGCATCCATACTGACAAGCAACTGGTCTAGGAAGCTCTGACCTATAAGACTGAAGCGTTCTTTTAGTTCTTTCAGTGTTACCATTTCACAGTGTAAAGATGTGTGACAACCCCTGCCTCGCTTCCTCTTTGAAGTCTTGATCACACACAACTCCTTCCTCTTTGAAGTCTTGAGTACACACAACTAGCTAGGCTATTCTCGCCTCCATAAGTACTCTTTACCAACTTCATCAGTGAGAAAATGTTGAGCAAAGGTAAGTGAGTATGTTCTTTTCTAGAATTTAGCGGTTTATGAGAGACCAAGATTCGATCCCCTCTAACAATGAGAGACGGGGCTTTGATCCCCTCTAACAATGAATTTACATGAGTTCGATCTTGACAGGATGCATGGCCACCGTGGGTATAAATCCACCACGTCTCCAACTTACATGAGTGGACAAAAACACGTGGACACGGAGTTAGCGTTCGTTGGAAGTTGAACGGCAAGTCCGCTACACGTACATAATGTATATACAACAACAACCTTACAATTTAAGTATATAATTGATAACAAAATCCATGAAAACACAACCGGACCATGAAAAACTAAGTGGACCAATCTTATGTTAATTACATACCCCAGCAAACTTGGTGAGAAAATATGACAGAAAACAGAAAACATGAGTTTTGGTCTCACCTTCCTGCAAACAAAAACAATCAAGTCTTTGTCTAGTCACCTAAAATTGCATTGAAATTAGTATAGAAATCAACAAAAAAAAAAACGAAAGGGGCTACATTGCCAGAATCAAGCCAATGAAATCAAAGCAAAGGGGAAGCACGGCGTGAGAGTGGACATAAATGGAAAATACGTGCATGCTGATGTTAGTCACTGGTCAATAGGATATTTCACTGGCGTTGTCGATTTTTGTTCTGTCCATCATGTCGATGAATCACAAGTCAAGACATAGATTTTTGTTTAGGCCGGCCGAGGAATCCCCACGGCGCCCCTCGTTCAAGCACAGTCGGGCCCGTCAGAGGAGTGGAAGGCCCTTCGCCAGGCATGATGCAACCCCAGATCTCAAGTCCTCCTCCTCCTCCTTCCTTTTCTTGAACGGTTGATTTATTCCTTCTTAGGCCCTTCGAAGCAGTCTTCATAAGATATTTGAGAATGTTGAGAGACTCGCAGACAGGCCTGCCATTGTAGAAGAGGACAGGTACGTACCTTATCCCTCTGCATTCTTCTGTTTCTATCCAGCTTTTCATATTTTATGCCCTCTGTACTGATCTGCCAATTTGGCACAAATTCCACATACAAGAATTAGTCATGCAAATTTTCACATTTACACAACGATGATCGGTATTGATATAAACCAGAGGAAATGTTTTTTTTTGCATAAAAATTAGCAGAATAACCTGAAGATTTCGCTCTTGTATCTCAATCTGATCAGTGGTCGAAGATAAAAAAAGGTTTGCATGGTGACGTATGTGGCAGGTTTGCATGGCTGCGTTGGTGGCAGCACTAGATCAACTCACTATGTATTATGCATTGTTGCAAAGAGATTCAATCTTTAACATTTAAAGTTAAGAAGTAATGCTAGAGTTATTTTTAGCATTACTTTGTTGGACAAAAACCACTATGAAAATGCATGCTTTAAATCAACATAGATTAAGCTATCTTCTCCCTCGGCCTCCAGAAGAGGCCAAATAAGACCTCCAACTTACAACTTAGGATAAAAGCGTAAAGTGAAGTTTCAAAAATTTATGGATTTGCCAAAACTTAGGTTAAAAGAATAATAATTCATTGGTTTGTGTGCAGGTTTAATAGAAAAAGATAAAATCGATTATTATTAGTCCCTACCAAGACTAATAAAGTAAAGGTCCTTTATTTGAATGATAAAGGTGTCATGTGGAAAGGGGATGGAAAATATAATGACATCATCAAAAGTATGGAAAACTCTTTATGAAATCAAGCTATAGTTGGATAGAGAGGAATGAGAAATATTTGGAAAGTGGGTCATGTAGAAATAGGAAGTATGACATTTGGCATAATATGATATGGTCTTAGCTTGCTTTCCAAAGTTCATCTACTTTCTCTTTATTCAAAGGTTATGTAGATAGGTTATGTGTATGATAACAAAGGGTGGCATAAGGGTCTAACATATATGGTATTAACGCATTACTTATGAGTGAAAACGATATATGAGAAATGGGAAATGAGGACCAAATTGTGATATTTCCATAACCTCAACAAAATTACCAAGCGCTATATCATCCTTGTTGAATGCTCGTAATAACATGTGTCTAATTCAAAGTTTGTAACTTGTGCAACATCAAGACTGACCGATGACCATCATTATTAGCCACTACCAATTGTCCATCATAATCTCCAAAACCTCCTAGAATGGTGAGAAACTTGACGATATCATTGATCCATCTAGGGTCTGACTATATTGGCGAACTTTTAAATATGTGGTAGCAGCTCGGCGAGAGTGCACAAGACTTTGCGCAAATACTGAAAATTGATGGGAAGCCTGG
>ML808103.1:60020-70587 GCA_009831015.1 Picea engelmannii | reverse complement strand
AATAAAAAATAAAAAATAAAACTAAATCAACCAAAAATTAATCTATCCCTTCCCAAAAATTATTATTATTATTATTATTATTTTATATATATTTGTTTACAGTGGAAATAAACTACTAGCTTGGACTCAGGTCGGATGAAACTTAGCGTAAAGGAATGTGTCACCTGCTTTACATGCGGGTTTTATGGGTTTGATAAATTTATGCATGGAAGAACAACCAAGATGCCAACCAACAGATGTATACGGTGCACAATTATGATTAATAAAAATCCAAAAGAAACGACCACCAACCTCCAAGACATGCCAACCAACATATGCTTTACTAGTAATGATGAAGGTATTGATTGAATTAGATTTAGGGTTTAGGGTTTGTACCTCAAAGGGATGATTCATGAGTTCATTAAACGAATTAATATCTCCTCTCGGGACCTTTCTCTCAGGAACATGATCGTCATGATGCAAGGAAGATTCATAACATGGATTAGAAAGCATAAGAATTTCCCTACAATATTTACTATCATTGAAATAAGAATTGCGCACAGGAGGGACTTGCTTGATGGCGTCAGGTCATTTATACTCTTTTGATTGAAACAAAGGATTAGCAAAAAAATTATACAAATTAAAATCTTGATTGGACTCATAGATATCCGCAACATGAAAGTCATGTTGGTTCTTGTCAATTTGTATTGACCACTCATTAGCATCATCATCGAATACAAATGTATCATAAGTTGGTTTGACATAATTAGCATAGATTTCTTCATTTGCATAATCAAAATTTCCATTGTATGCGTACAGATAAGAAGCTTGAGATGAAAGATGATTTTGGGTATGAGGTTTAATAAGGGTGAGAGAGGTGGATTGGTCATTAAGAATCATGATATAATCATGATCCTCCTCATATTCAAGCTCTCGACCACAAGCATTTGGTTCATTATGATTAGTCCCTAAGCGAGACGGATCCCAAGAGATACTCCCAGTATGATTTGAAGAATGAGACTCGAGAAAGGACATGCGATCTCGCAAGCTCTTAATGACAGGGATTAAAGAAGACAACTCCTTGTGTGAATCATAAATGCCAAAGGAGTAACCAATTCTACGGTTTTGTTATTCTAAGTTGAGGCAAGTAGATAGGGCTAGCTCTAGGTTTTGAACATTCTTTTCTTCCAACTATCATCGGTAAAGAGGGGGGAAAAGTTCATAGTAATGCAACAGAGCCACCAAGTTGGTAGGGCGAATGGGAGTAGGAATTAGATTGTACAACTTGATAAAATGAAGATTAAAAGTAACAATGTTCTCATTATCCTTCATGCATAATTGATTAAACCTCTTAATATTCTCTTAAGGATTATCCAAATGCCCAAAAGTAGAAGTAAACCAGTGAGATAACTCAAACCAGGTAGAGATGCATCCATCAGGAAGGTTGGAAAATAAAGAGGTGACATTGCCTTGAAGGGAATTCATAAACAACAACATGCAACTATCATTATTATTTACTATGAGAATGGCGCAAGCATTCGAAAACGCACGAAGATGTTCAGTCACTGTAACAATTCCATCGCCATGGAAGAGAGGCAAATGATTTTTGAATTTGTGAGACAAAGGGTTCACCGTGTGAGCGAACTTCAAGGGAGTGGGCACAAACCAAGGGAAATTGTTTAGGTCTTCTTCGAACTCAAACAGGCCATACTTGCGAATGACTTTCCCAGGGTCAGTAGCTGAAACCACATGGTTACAACCACTAAACATACTTCTGATTGGTTGGGACATTGAGGTCTAGGAAGGGAGAAAGAAAAAATGAAAGAATTAAAACAAAAACTAGGAACAAACCATTGAACGATTGTCAACCTATAGTTCGTGTAGTTCATTTATCTTGAAATGTAGAATGTACTATATAAATCTCATGACCTGATTGTTCATATTGGTCTGTGTCAACATATGAGTAAAATAAAAAAAAAATATCTTGATCAAAACTTTGTCATCTTCTACAAGCATTTATTTCATTTTTATGTAAATCTTGTTGACCTATCTGTAGGTCACCCATGGGGAATCCAAACGTTAAAAGCACCAGTCACCCTTTCTCAAGCTTTCGACCTGTCATCTGGCGCTATGGGAAATAATTGATCACTTAAAATATCACGGTTTTCCCCTTACTCCATTGTCAAAACGTTCCATTCGAAACCGACCATCTGGCTATTTAAGAAAACCATGCGAGCCAACAACAAAGGTAAGAGCGCCATTTTCCCTCTGCATATGATATTGACCAAGACTCTCTCCAACATTTGTAGCCAACTCAGTGAGAGCAAAAGAGATATGCAGTAAGTTATTTTTCAGGGCAATGAAGCAACTAATGTAATCATAAATCATTTTTTTATGGTGTTCACTCCAAACATATGTACTTGTGTTATCCATGTGCAGAAAGATACGATGAAATTGCTTGTTCATATGGATTCATAATATTCTAAACTCATGTAGACTTTGCTCAGTAAACAATGTCTCCCATTCCAATGATTCCTCTTAAATAGCTTACACGTCGATTGGTGGTCATATTTCTTATTAAATGTCATGGATCTAGTGAACTCAAAATGATTCCCCTGAAGTAACATAATCCACTTTAATAAAAGGCTCTCCCATGAAGTAATTAATCCATTTCCTTTGTAAATATTTCCTTTGAAAATAAAGTAAAGGTCCTTTATTTGAATGATAAAGGTTTCATGTGGAAAGGGGATGGAAAATATAATGACATCATCAAAAGGTATGGAAAACGTTTTATGAAATCAAGCTATAGTTGAATAGAGAGGCATGAGAAATATCTAGAAAGTTGGTCATGTAGAAATAGGAAGTAGGACATTTGGCCTAATATGATATGGTCTTAGTTTTCTTTCCAAAGTTCTTCTACTTTCTCTTTATTAAAAGGCTATGTAGATAGGTTATGTGTATGATAACAAAGGGCGACATAAGGGTATAACATATATGGTATTAATGCATCACTTATGAGTGAAAACGATTTATGAGAAATGGGAAATGAGGACCAAATTTGTTATTTTCATAATCTCAACAAAATTACCAAGCGCCATATCATCCTTGTTGAATGCTCGTAATAACATGTGTCTAATTTAAAGTTTGTAACTTGTGCAACATCAAGACTGGTCGATGACCATCATTGTTAGCCACTAGCAACTATCCATCATAATCTTCAAAACCTCCTTGAATGGTGAGAAACTTGACGATATCATCAAGCCATCTAGGGTCTGACTATATTGGTGAACTTTTAAATATGCGGTAGCATCTCGGCGAGAGTGCGCAAGACTTTGTGCAAATACTAAAAATTGAGGGGAAGCCTGGCAATACTTTGCCAGCTAAGTATTGTTGACAAAAATCGTCGTCAACAATCTACAGGCTTAAAGGTATGTCTATATGCATGTTTTGAAGGTTACATGTTGGTGATGTTATGGCGCATGCTTGCGACATGTCTTTGGTATCTTATTGAGACATCGGTACATGATTGAGGCACATCTGATGTGCATGGTGTGAGGACTATTTCTGGTACATGTATGAGGTACATTTCTTGTTGATATCGATGCATGTTTGAGGCACTTCTTGATGAGGTGATGGCACATGTTTGAGCTACATGCATTGGATGTTTTTGTATATGCATTGAGGCACAACTTGGATACTTGGCATATGATTTGTTGTATGATATATGCTTGAGGAATATCATAAGTGATATGGCACATGGTTGATGGTATCTCTTGGTACATGGTTTATAGATGTTAGCACATGATTGAAGCATATGGTTTGAGGTACATCTTGGCTACATGGTTAAGTGATGTTATGGTACCTTTCTATCTAGTTTGATATATGTCAAGTTTGTTATAGGCACATATTTGTGATGTTGGTACATGGTTGAGGTATACACTTGGTATATTGTGGCATATGTATGATGCACATTCTTTGGTGCTTGGTTGAGGGACATCATTTGGTACATAGTTGATGCTTGGTACATGGTATATGGTTGATCATTGATGTTATGGTACCTACACTTGGCATATCTTATGGTACATGATTGGTGATGATAGTACATCTTGGTGATGTTATGGTTTGAGAGTTGATGATGATATGGTACATTGCTAGAGGCACTTCTTGGTAATCTTGGTACATGGTATGGTACAGGTTTAGTACATGGTTGATGCATGATATCATATAGGTTTGATGCACATGTTTTGGTACATGGTTTATGTACATGGTATGGTGATGGCTTTGGTATCCATGTGAGTGGATCTGGTTATAGTTGGTTGACCAGTGATCGAGACAGTGACAGTGACAGTGATGGTGATAGTGACAGGTTGGTTGATGACATGTGGGAGTTATAGGTTGATCAGTGGTAGTGACAGTGAGTCTACACTTATATTTCAGGGCAACATAATGAGGTAAGGAAAGCAGTTTGTAGCCTCCTTCCAGTTGGTTCTAGAGAATCAGGGAGTTGGATCTTTCTTCAGGTTGGTGCATGTAAATCAGGGGGTTGTAGCCTCCTTCTGGTTGGAGCCAGATAATATAGGGAGTTGGATCTTCCTTCAGGTTGGATCCTATAACCTAGAGGGTTGGAACCTCCTTCCGGTTGGAGATGGAGAATTCATGGAATTGTAGCTTCCTTTAGGTTGGTACCTGTAAATCAGGGTGTTAGTGCCTACTTCCAGTTGGTGCTAGAGAATTTGGAAGTTGGTGCTTCCTATGAATGTATTCTTGATATATATAACAAATCATTTTGTGGTTTTCTCCCATTTGGGTTTCCACGTAAATTCTGGTGTACTGTGTATCTCATGTGATATTGTTGAATTGTATTGCTTATGGTTATATGCTCATGATATACTGGATACAATAATAAATGATAACTGCTGATAAAGTTGAAGTTTATATATTGTGATTGAAAGTGGAAAAAGTGCTCATACTGATTCACCCCCCCCCTCTCTCAGTATTCCAAAAATTTTGTTTCTTTCTTTTTCTTTTCTTTTACATATACATATATACACAACCGAAAATTTGGGAGAAAACTCAAGCAGAGGTTAGAGAGAGGGAAGGAGACCCCCTATTCGTAACTTCCATCTCTGACAACAAATTTTTTCTTGCACATGGGTTTGTGGTACAATATTAATCGGTGGTCATTCACCACAAAGTAGATATGATCTACGTCTATTGTTTTAATTCTCATAGAGCCATTATCGAATAAGGTATCAATGTCATATGGTCTAACCATCATGTGGAGAGCTTACCTATGAAGTTCTTGAATATGGAATCGAAGAGGAGAGTCCAGTCACCAGGTTTGAAGACCTACTTTTTGATGTATTTGTCATTCCACCTAGCCCGTTTTTCCTGAAAAAGAATGGTATGTTGGATGGAATCCTGTCGGATTTCATCCAACTCATTCCACTGTGCCACCCTCTTCTTTTGAGCCTCTATCAAATCTAAACCCAACTGCGGTGTTTTTCTGAAAGTCCTTATTTGGAATTCAATAGGTAGGAGAACTTGCTTGCCATATATGAATTCATAAGGGGTGAGTCGAGTGGTGCTTCTCCATTAGTATGCCCACAGTGTCAAATCTTGGTCATAATGGCCTCTAGCACTTTGTTGGTGGACTCTACATGTCCATTAGCCTAGGGGTGATATGGAGAAGATTTGTGATGTTTTATCTGATATTGTTGTGTAATGGACTGCATCAACTTTGACATGATTTGTGTATCACAATCTCTCTTGGAACACCAAAACGGGTAAAAAAATCTTCATAAAGAAAATCAACAACAAATTTTTCACTAGCTTGATATAGAGATTTTTCTTCTACCCATTTGGTTACATAATTTGTACAAACTAATATATACCTTATCTTTCTTGATGCAGGAGAGATTGGTCCTATGAATTCCAGAGCCCATCTTTCAAAGGGATCAATCAATACATGTGGTTGTGGGGGAATTTCGTTAGCTTGTACCAATCTCCCCATCCTTTGGCAGCTGTCACAACTTCTTACATATCTTTTAGCGTCCTTGAAGAGTGTTGGCCAGTAGTACCCCTGGTGAAGTACTTTGTAGGTTGTTCTCTTATCAGCAAAGTGGCCCCCGCATGGACCATCATGGAAAGCTCGCAAAATGTCGAACATATCATTGTCTTGTACACAACTTCTAATAATCATATATGGTCGAGTATGGAATAGGTCACCTCCAATCCATGAATAATTGGCATTGAGCTTGACAATTTGTTTATTTTCTCGTGAGTAAAGGTGTTGCGAAAATTCCCTTGTGGCCAAATAATTTTCTATATCTATGAACCATGGAGAGTTAATATAAATAACAAATATATGTTCGTCATGAAAACTATCATCTACAGGATAATTTTCACCTCCATTCTGGATTCTGGAATGAGATTTTCCTTCCCAGACCTATCTATTATAGTGATGTTAAACTTCTGCAGTAATAGTAGCCATCTAGTGATTCTACCATTGGTGATTAGTTTATTCATTAAGAATTTAATGGAAGAGTGGTCTATGTGAATAAAGACTTTGTAACCTGTTATATAATGTTTGAATTTGTTTATGGCATGCACAACAACTGGGACTTCCTTTTTGGTAACGGTATAATTGAGCTCAAATGGTGACAATTTTTTTCTTATGAAATAGGTGGCGTAGGATAGCTGATCTTATTTTTTCCCTAAAACAACTCTGAGGGTTATGTATTAAGCAGTTGTACTGATATGAAAGGGTAGGATCTAGTTGGCCCCCATAAGTATTGGTGTTGTGGAGAGTTTTTCTCTTAATTCCTCGAAGGCGTTTTGACACTGTGAGTCCCATACAAAATAAATATCTTTAACAAGTAATTTGAACATTGGTGCTACAATCTTTGTAAAATTCTCAATAATTCTCCTATAATAACCGACATGATCCAAAAAAATTCTTACCTCTTTTTGTGATCATGGTGTTGGAAGATCCATGATGAATTTGATTTTGGTTGGGTCTACCTTGATACTTGCTCTAGAAATGTGGTATCCGAGAATGATACCTTCTTTTGATAACATCCTGAATTTTTCATTACTTAAAACAAGATAAGCTTCCCAACATCTAATTAAGACTTTTTCAAAATTATCAAGTGCTTGTTTAAAAGTTTCATCGTAAATAGAGAAGTCATCCATATAAATTTCTACACATTCATCAATTAAATAAAAAAAATAAAAAAAATAAAAAAAATAAAAAAAAATAAAAAAATGCCTAATACCACCCTTTGAAATGTGGCGGGGGCATTCCATAAACCAGATGGAAAAACTCTATAAGCAAAGGTCCCCCACAGGCATGTGAATGTGGTCTTTTCTTGATCTTCTGGTGCAATCTGTATTTGATTATACCCACTAAAACCATCTAAAAAGGAAAAGCATTGTTTGCCTAACAAGGTATGCAACACATGATCAATAAATGGAAATGGGAAATAATTTCTCGGGGTTTCTTTATTAAGATCCCTAAAGTCAACACATATTCTCCATTTGCCATTTTTCTTGGGCACGATCATAAGTGGTGAAACCCACTTGCTATCGGATATGGGGTATATGAAGTTAGAATTCAGTAATTTTTGGAGTTCTTCCTTCACAATATCTTTTAGAGTGGGGTTCATGTGGTGTTATGGTTGTTGAATATGTCTAGCATTTTCCTAAGTATAGATATGGTGTATGCAAGTATCAGGGGGAATTTCATACATGTCTTTGTAATCTCATGCAAATACACCAGATTGTTCCTCTAGCACTTGAATTACTTGTTCTTTTTTATCTTGGTCTAGTTGAGAATTAATGTTTAAAAATTTACCCGACTGATCTCAATAGGAACACTATAAGGGTCGAAACTTTCTTTAATGGTTGACACATGATGTGATGATGAACTTTCCAAATCAAAACTCTCCTAAAAATCATTACTAAAGATGAGATCATACAAAGAGGATGGTTTGGGATATTGTGTATCATTTGTGGTGGAGATGAACTGATTTAGAAAATTATCTTGAGTTTGTTCTTTCAACTCCCTAGATTGTTCAATGGTTAAAAGGGGTTGTGTGATTTCTTCATATTTGTAGGGATATTCTACCCATAAGGAATCTTAGATTACTAGTTTTGTAGGCGGATATAAAACAAGTTTCTTCATAGATGCCTTGTTTGATATAGTCATTTCCCCAGATCTACATCCAATGAAGGCATCGAGCGTAGCTAACCAAAGTCTCTCGAGAATCAAGGGATGACCCTCCACAGTATTCTTGGGATGAATAACCAAGAATTCCTCGGGATATTCCAATGAATCTAGTGTGACAATGACATCATATAAGACACCAAAAGGCTTAATCCAGGATCTATCAGCTATTTCAAGCACTGTGGGTGTGGTTCGGAGGCCATCTAATTGTAACATTTCCATAGTTATAACAATCATAACATTAATTGGTGCCCCTAGGTCAATTAGGGTGTTTGTCAAGGGAACATTTTTTTATGTGGACAATGACTACTAGGTTTCAAGGATTGACATATTTCTCCACCATAACTTTTATGGACATAAGTTCAACTAATTGACCTATAAATTGAATGGTAGGGGGGTCTTTCCTTTTTCTCCCAGATTTCCTAATACATAATTCCATTAATGAATTTGTGTAAATATGCACATCTTTAATTGCTTGTAATAAGGGAATTTTCACACAAACATTTTTCACTTATGTTTCCAAGTCGAATTCAGGTTGGGCCAAGTCGAATTCAACAATTGAACGCCTAAGTGGATCCAACTGTTGGTGGCTGCTGGAAATTGTTTAGGTTTTAAGGGTCATCCAAATTTGGCCAAGAAAAAATGATGACCAAAACTTGCTATGAAATATCGACTACCGTGTTGATCTAACAAACTCAAGGGTTCTTAGTGATCCATCAATAGATTTCCCTTCGACTACACTCTAAAATGATAGTGCGGGAGAAATTATTCAAGAGGACGACTCACCAATATTCGTTATGTTCATTACGATCCTGTCTCAACAGAATATACAGTCACTAGGACAACTTGACTCGACCAATTTAGTAATTGAAATTATCTCATTCTTTCATTCTTTCAAAGGACTCGACGAGGCGATCCCCTATATTCCGGTAGTCCACTGCATTCTTGTAACTTAGTATTCTTGTAGATTTTATTGTTGTTCCATATCATACTTGATCCTTATTTATGAGTAGAATGAAACGAACACAGATTAATATTATTATTAACACAGAGACACAATGAACAATAACAGACATACAGTAAAATTGGCTTATATTCAATAAAGAAATATGTTGAAACTATAAAATGCAGACTGAAAACAAGCTTGTTAGAATGATGGTGACTTATCTCTGAGAAGAGATGTGATGGTTGCGCTCATTTGCAATAAGATGAGTACAATGAGGCTCTCAAATGATTTTTACAATAAACTTGAATGCCAAAACCCTAGACATCCAAAAACCTAACCCTAGGAGATGAAGCACCAAAAGTCATGTGGGCCACGTTGGGGTAAGTTGGTACATCAACTTCTCAGGGTCGTAACTTTTGCATACGATCTCCATTTTAGGCGCACAATATCTCGTTGGAAAGTTATATCTAAGGACTACACATTTTGCATCAAACTCTAACTTTGTTTATTTTTTTACTGTGGATATC
Organism: Picea engelmannii; assembly: GCA_009831015.1. Lineage (NCBI taxonomy): Eukaryota > Viridiplantae > Streptophyta > Pinopsida > Pinales > Pinaceae > Picea > Picea engelmannii. Next base: position 60,908 of record ML808103.1, on the reverse strand, counting down.
CCTAAAAATGTTGTTTAGGGCCTCAAAACAGCTCCGGAAGTTCAGGACCCAAAAACTAGGAAAAATTTGCCAAGATGAGCCAGTTAGAATAGGTGGGTGGCCACCGATATCCAGCTAGATAAATTCTCCACCCTTAGGAAGCAATTGTCTCTATTGTGTTGAGTTCCCCCATCAAATGAAGAAATTTCTGTTGAATTTGGCCCCGGGTGAGCCACTTGGCTTGGTGCAGGAGTTGCTCTGCTTTAACAACCTGATAAAGTTGGATACTATATTAGACAGTGCCCTTAACATGTGTGTCCATGATCTGATCAGTGGATGCTTGTTCCATGCAGTCAGGGTTGAGCTTTGTTGGTTTCAATTGTTTTGTTATCTCTAAGGTGTCCAATAATGGTGGAAAATATGGTCGAAGGAGATCCACATTGAACACTGGGTGCAGGCCAAGGAAGGGGGGAATGTTGAGCTCAAAATCATTGTCACCCACAGTCTTGGTGATGGTGTAAGGTCCATAGTGGAGTGAAAAAAGCTTTCGATGGGACCCTGTAAAGTGTTCTTTTTGCAAGTGCAACCAAACTTTCTCTCCCACCTAAAACTTGTGTGGCACTCGGTGTTGATCATGGCGCTGCATGTACTTGGCACTAGAATTCTGTAAAATATATTAAACATGTTGGTGGATGGGTTGGATCTTCTCAATGAACCAGGTGGCTTCTCATTTTCAGTTTGAGCATGGGAAGAGTCTGTCTGGGTGGTCGCAAGGGGTAGTGCAACATTCATGGGACCCAATGGTTGAAATCACAACCCCACCTGAAAGGGGTTGTGGTCGGTTGAGCTATGTATGGCTCCATTGTAGTTGTGTTGAAAATATGTAAGAGTATCATCCCATGTGTGGGG
>ML808103.1:27168-38213 GCA_009831015.1 Picea engelmannii | reverse complement strand
TTTCTGCAATGTTTGAAGGAGTCTCTTGATTTATACGTCCATTGGATTCGATCTCTATATTTCTCCAATGCAGTTTTTCACATTTGATATTTGCTTCACAATCATAATGGTTGTGTGCATCTTCCATGATGACAATATACTCAACCCAACAAGACTACAACTTAATTCCACTTTATCACTTTGTCGTGGAAACCTCGATACTTAGCAAGCACTATGTACAATAATCGACCCATTAGCTTAACATTGTCAACAAAACATCATTATAGAATTTATGTTTATTATTGATTTCATGTCCATATTTGTAATGAACCAAATGCTTATAATATCATAACAGAACAAAAGTACACACCATGTATAGAATATGAGTGTGGAGCACGACTCCAAGAGAGATAAGTTATATAATAACTCCTTAAATAATAAGAGAATTGTTGGAGTACTAAGAGGGGGAGGGGGTGAATCAGTATGACCACTTTTACCACTTTTAACCACAATATATAATCTTCAACTTAATCAACAGTATATCATCAGTATATTATCAATATATCATCATTATATCATGAGCATATTAACATAAACAACATCACATCAAGTACACAATACACCATAATTTACATGGAAACCCAAATGGTAGAAAACCACGGAATGCTTTCTTATATATATCAAGAATTCATTCATAGGAATCACCAACTTCCAAATTCTCCAGCTACAACTAAAAGGTGGATACAACCCCCTATTTACAGGCTCCAACCTTAAGGAAGCTACAACTCCCTAAATTCTACGGCTCCAACCAAAAGGAGGCTACAACCCCCCGATTCTCAAGCTCCAACCTGAAGGAAGCTCCAATTCCTTGATTCTTTGGATCCAACCGAAAGTAGGCTACAACCCCCTGGTTCTCATGCTACAACCTAAAGGAAGCTCCAACTCCCTGAGTTCTCCGGCACCAACCGGAAGGAGGATACAACCCCCTTTCCTTGGTCCATCATGTCGCCCTGAAGTATAAGTGTATACCAATTGTCACTACCACAATCACTGCCATTGTCACTGCCACTGTCATTGCCATTGTCACTATCGCCGCCACTGTCACATCAACCTGTAACCTATCAACCCATCATTGTATCCAACCTATCAATGATCAACATGTCCAACCTGTCACTGTCATCAATGATCAACCTGTCCAACCTGTCACTGTCATCAATACTCAACCAGATCCTCTCACATAGATCATATACCAGGGACAGCTCTCAACTAGATGTCCAACGTCACTAACACATGCATCTACCAAGAATGTACCAATATCACCAACATACCATTACAAGATATGTGTCTCAACCATGTACCAAAGCATATACCAAACCATCAACCTGTACCATACCAAACATCAACTTTGTACCACAACATGTACCACAACAAGTGCATCAACCATGCACCAACACCTATACCAAACCATGCATTAATCATGCACCATAACCTATATCATATGTCTCAACCATCAACCATGTACATCAACACCATACCAAGTACCAATCTTGTACCATATAAGCCATGTACATCAACAGTTATACCATACCATGTACCAACAATGTATCTCAACCATATACCATATTACTCAATCATGTCATACACCATGTACCACATGATATACCAAGCAAGTGTTATCAATGGTGTACCTCAACCAAGTACCAACATCACCAAAACATGTATCTCATACTTGTGTTTTCATATACCAAGTGTAATCCTCAACAATGTATCAATATCAATGACAACCATACACCATGTGCCAATGCTTCAAGAGTATACCAAAGACTTGCCTCAAGCATGCACCATAACATCATAAACATGTAACCCTCAAAACATGCATATAAACATACTTGTAACTCTGTAACATACGTAGTGTATGTGATCACAAACCTGCAGACCTTCCTCAACTTTAGCAACAAGAGAATAACATATTCATCCAACTTTACCTTAGTTTCATGGGACTATTCTTTGGATTAGTCACTAACCCTAACTTTCAACAAGCATAACTTTGTATCTGTAATGAATAAAGGTTTGAAACATGTACCCAATATTATTCAATATCTTCTCTACAATTCCTCCAAGTTTCACTACTTGGAACATCCCAGAAAAGAAGTTATAGAAAAAATGGAAAACCTTCCTGAATTATGGCTTATTATAGAGAGTGAACTTGTAGAGCATGCCATGCGTGGAATATTGGATATTTGGATCTTAAAATCATACACAACATAATGTAGACTATAATATATCTAATGCATTTGGTCTATCTAAATTTGTATACTCTATGAAGAAGTTATGATTGTTTTACCCAGAACACATGTTTGAGACTAGTTTCAAGACTAGCCAAAAACCCTATTTTCCACAGAGTGTATCTCCGAAAATACAATGATACAGAAGCTGAAATTTCTTCCATCAGTACCTTGCTATGTCTTCTCAAATTCAACCAATTTTCATTGTCTGAATCATTTTATAAATAAAGTTATAGCGAAAATGGTAAGATGACCTATAAATAACATACCTTAGAACACATCCTCACAAGACTTCATCCTCCCTTGGAATTTCACCCTGCTTGACTTCATCTTCCCTCTTAAATTCGCCTCAGATATCTTTGGTTACCTCAGATAAGAATCACTTACTCACCTAGAATATATTCAATAGAACATGTGTGTGAATGTACTTATGAGTGACTTCTTGAGGTGTATATATAATTTTTCTAAGTAACTTGTTTCCTTAACTTTAGGGCCTCTTGAAATTTCTTGTTACAACCACTTTACCCTTTCATTAATGACTTGCAACCAATTAGGGGCTTCTTAACCCATCGTCGGGGCTTCCATAGGGGTTTCTTAACCCATCTTTGGGGCTTCCAACTTCATGACCTCATAACTCCTCACCCATGAAGAACCACGTAGCGTACCACCTATCACCATAAACGACATGACGAGGACTATCCATCCACTAGTGTCTTACATGCATGTACATTGTCCTTCATTTCCATATTCCTCAACCAACTTCGGGTACCATAACCATACCTTCAAGGATTCATGTAGACTTCATCAAATGCACCCATCACATATGTTGACATCAATCACTCCATCAATAACAACTAACTCACCATCAATCTCAACCACATATCTAGGGCTTATGGACTTCTCCAAGGGTTGACATCAATCTCCAAGAGTTGACATCAATGACAACCAACTATCCAAACACATTGTCCAACAAGAACCTCCTCAAAATAACCAGATACATTCATACATCCCAATTCACATCTTTTCTAAACAACCTCCAATTTTCACTTTCTGAAGTGGCCCCAAAAAAATGTTATAGTGAAAATGCCAAGATGACTTGCTTGAGGAAGAAAAATCCTAGGACAAATGCTCTGATACCAAATGTAATGAACCAAGTGCTTAAATTATCATAACAGAACATAAGTACACACCATGTATAGAATATGAACGTGGAGCACAACCCCAATATAGATAAGTTATACAATAACTCCTTAAATAATAGGAGAACCTCCTCCAAATAAACAAAATGCATTCATACATCACAATTCACATGTCTACAATAAAGAATACATGATCTATATATATATATATATATATATATATATGTATGTATTCACATATACACATGAGGCCCCTTTACTTTTAAGCCGACCCTATTACATATATGTTTACACATTACATGTACATTTAGGCCCATATATGCCCTCTCTTGGGATCATATCATATACATTTATCCCTATATATGCTCCCCTTGGGTCATAACAATATTAGTTAATGTTGTAACTTTTTCTTTGACATAATCAATCATTTACATTTCTTTCCCATAACAACCATGATGTTTTAACATGATTTGATACCACTCTATCACGTACCCATTCCCCTCAGTAGCCTTATCAAGGGAGTGGGATTTTGTTTTTGTCTCTCTTTTTTTCTCTTCTTTTCCACTAGCCCAAAACCCTTTGAATCTAATACTGCATTTTTTTATTCCCTTCGAATGAATTTACCTTGGCCCATTTGAAAGTTTCACCTACATCGGTCATCAATCATTGTTCATAAAGCTCATCAGACCTGGTCCACAAACTACCCCAACTCATCCTTTGAAAGTTAGACATGTCGGACCTCTTTGAAAGACTACCTTTTGAATGACCCTAATAGGCCATCAGGCCTCTTTGAAAGAATATCTTAATTTGAAAGGACTTGATGAACCATTGAGTCTCTCTAACCATCTTTCAAAAGGCCCCAATGAACCATTAGACATCCTCAAAAGATTTAAAGCACATATTTTGAAGGGACCCAATGAGCCATTAGGCCTCCTTGAAAGATCAAAAGTATTTCTTTTGAAAGGACCTGATGAAGCATTGAGCCTTTGGGAAAGAACTTATTTTGACCTACACCAATGAACCATCAGGCCTCCTCAAANACATATTTTGAAGGGACCCAATGAGCCATTAGGCCTCCTTGAAAGATCAAAAGTATTTCTTTTGAAAGGACCTGATGAAGCATTGAGCCTTTGGGAAAGAACTTATTTTGACCTACACCAATGAACCATCAGGCCTCCTCAAAAAAACATCTTTCAACCTACCCAATGAACTAGTGGGCCTCTTCAAAAGATTGAAAGAGCGTATTTTGAAAGGCCTTAATATACCATTAGGCCTTATCGAAAGATAAAAATACCATATTAGGAAGGTCTTAATGAACCGTTGGGGATATTTGAAATAACTATTTCAAAAGTCCCAGATGAACCATTGAGCATCCTCAAAAGAACATCTTTCGACTCGCCTTAATGAACCATTGGGCCTCCTAGAAAGATCAAAATAAAATATTTCTAAAGGCCCCTTTAGACTATTGGGCCTCTTTGAAATATTGAAAGAACATCTTTCAAAAGGATTCGATGAACCATCAAGCCTCTTTAAAAGAACATCGTTGGAAAGGCCTCGATGAACCATTGAGCTTCCTTGAAAGATCGAAAGGCCTTGATGAACCATCGAGCCTCTTCAAAAAAAAAAATCAAAAGGCCCCAATGAACCAATGGGCCTCCTTGAAAGAACATATTTTTATCTGCCCCAATGAACCATTGGGCCTCCTCGAAATATCGAGCCTCTTTTGAAAGATTTTCTTGATAGAAAATCCATCATGCCTCTTCAAAACTACATATTTTGAGATATAAACATCAAAGACCAAAATGACCACCACTTGAAGTTGTAGTTTCAAACTTAATATAAGGCCCATAGTATTCGAATGATGTTCAAACTTAGGAGTCTCGAAGGCCATTCAAGGGTATTACCCAATGATGGTTAGCCTACGACCATGCCATCATACATGATCACCAAGCTACTCTACCCTTAAAAGTTTAAATTTGAATGCATAATGGGATCTTGAATCCAAATACCTCTAAGGCTAGCTAAATCCCATAGAGGAATGCATATAATTATTACAACAAGCTAACATGCAACATCAAGCATTCATAAATTCCATTCCAATTTAGAATTATAAACATGAAGTCAATATAGGAACTCAATCCAAAAAAATAATAGTGGAGATGGAACACTTATCTTTGAATAGGATCAACCAAGGAAATTGGCTACAAGCAAGAAATTTTCCACCCAAACATAGACAATCCTCTATGGATGCCAACCCCAAGATAGGCTATGAGGCCACATGGTGAAGAAAACATGCTATTGACACTCAGGTCACTCACATAACACAATTTCTCTCAATCTCAGCCAAGTTGTTCAACACATAACTCTCCATGAAAACTTCTAGCTAGCCTAGTGATGACACTCCTTTCCACTACCTCACACAACATTGGGAATATACCATTTCTCTATTAGATAGTCCCTCGTGTGCACTAGAAGGCCTTTCCTTTATCTATTGAATAGTCCCTCAGAAAACCCTTCTCTCTCTTTGGTGTTCTTAGTGCATCCAGAAGGAGTCCAACCTGTTGTCTACCTTAAATATTGATCCAGTAGAGTCATCCCATGGCTCTTGAGCACTCAATGAGAAATAATTTATATGGAATGAGAATGCCTTCATATAAACCTTGGCTCTATTCTTCTCTATAATTTTTCATCTCTCTTCTTAGGTTCATAGTCTCTTCTTTCTCAACTATATCTTGTCATATAAAGGTTCCATTGATAGTCCCATGTGTTAGTGCTAGAAGTTGACTCTAGACTGCAATAGGGCCAAGCCTAGCACATCTTAGTTATTGCAATGGTTTGTTTGATGGAAGGTGGATCGGGTAAGTAGACCGGATGAGGAAAAGAAAGACAACAAGATGAAAATAAATGAGTTAAACCATTGGGCATGGATTCATGTAAATGTCTTATTGATCAAAGGAAATTAAGATACATATCATATAAGAAAGTTCTATAATGGTAAAGAGAAGAAAGGAGAACAAACAAAAGGTATAACACCCATTAAACAAGAATTCTTCCTAAAAACTAAATGGAAGAATACTTGAAATGAAACACACTAATGATAGGCAATTACAACAAATTCTTTGTTATTCAAGAATCTAGCATTAGTGACCAGATATTGATTCTCAATATGGTAATCCATTCAAGTAAGAAGAAAAGATAACAAAGAAATATGACCTGATATAAATAGCTCTCAAGAATCTTCAATGTTAAGAAAAATAAAGACAACAGCCCTTTGGTTTACAATATAGCACGCATAGTCATGCCTTTCAAAGCCTCTCTCGGGCCTCCTACTGAAAAACCCCTCTCCCCCCTTTACAAAATCTTCCATATTTTCATTTATAGAAATTACATTCTTTACAAATGATCTCCAGATCCACCAGATAAGTATCGTAGAAAATATTGCATGGCCCTATTGCAGTCTAGAGTCAACTTCTAGCGCTAACACCCTACATGAGAATGTGGATCCATAACTCATAGGTATGTGGGTATGGAGAATAGTTTGATCGGTTATTAAATAAAATGAGAATGTTGTCTTACATGGTATGGGAATGCATTAACAAATGAATGAATGAACTCCCCTAAAATGGGTATAGTCAATTCAAACTTGCATAAGGAGAGGGCACAGAAAAAGATATGGTTTGTATTCCTATAGGAATGGAGTCTCTTACACTCCTCTTGTCTTGTACTCAACCCCCACACTCCCATAACTATGAATGTTGATTTTACCACCAACCACCACCTACATTCAATGAATGGTGGTCGAGGCTTTGAATAAGGCGCATGGTGAAAGTATGAAAAATAGGAGACATAGGAAACTTGGGATTGTTTTATCATCCCCTTGGTCCCCCTTTCCTCTTTCCCTCTAACGGAATCTTAGTGGCATAATTTAATAAATTGTGCATATCGTAACCTCGACTGCAAAATTACGCCTTCAAGTACCTTAGTCGCATAGATACATATACATGTCAAATAAATAATCTCATACAACGAAATATGTCCTCATAGATTTTGGCTCATAAATATTTGCTTACTTGAGAGAGTGAGATCTGGAAACAAAATTTTCTCTTCCCCTGCATGTACAACATCTATATATGCACATATTGATTGGTGGTTTCCTTCATAAAATCTAAGTTTATTTTCATAGATGTAATGCTCCTCCATAGGAACCATCATTATGTCTATGCCATTTATCTAGTAAGAGTTCGTGAATTCCATATTGCAATCTAAAGCAATTTATTTCCAATCCATTTTCAAATCTTTCACTTCAATGTCTCCATTTCTACTTGGATTTACACTAATCAAGAGAGAAACATAGGTTGTTGTATGATTATGCCTATGTTGTCACCTCTTTTGTTGCAAATCATGGGGAGACCTACAATGTACAAATTACAATAGAAGAAGTTCCAATCTATGTACTACACGGAGCTTGTTTGTAAAGCCTTGGGTCAATTAAGAAGACTGGACTCGGCTGCATGAAAAGGAATCGTGTTCATTTTCCAAGAGGTTTATCAACATATAATGGTGTAATTATTAAGATGCATAGTGACTATGGAGTGTTGATCATATGTTTGGATGTAAAAAGGGATTTACAAGATGTAATGAAGCTTTTGTCTATGAAAACAAAGTGATTGCAGGGTCTAATGTGTTGTACCACCTAATTATTTTACAAAGAAATAGAAGTTGAGTGTAAGATAAATACAAGATATTGAGATAAATGCATCGTTCAAAGTATTCAAGGTAATGAATTGTGGATGAAGGAAACCAACTATAAATTGTAGTTGGATATCAACAAAGGATTGTTGGTCATTAGTGGGCATGGAACTATGGTTGAATTATATTAATGGTTATCTAACATTTTTTTCATAGCCAATGTTTTCAATCATGTATCTTGACTAGGTTGGATGATACATGTAGCCCTCATTTTATGTTTTGCAGTGCAAGGATGATAAATTTGAACAAATGTGTAAATACNTGAATTATATTAATGGTTATCTAACATTTTTTTCATAGCCAATGTTTTCAATCATGTATCTTGACTAGGTTGGATGATACATGTAGCCCTCATTTTATGTTTTGCAGTGCAAGGATGATAAATTTGAACAAATGTGTAAATACCAGTTTCTAGTTGAGTTTGTAGTGCGATCAATTCTATCCATAGTACAAAAACAAATTGATTGAAAGAATAAAGAATATTTTTTACACATGTTGAGCTATTCATATGTACGGTAATGCAATAGCTCAATATTTGTAGGATGATTGAAACTCGATATTCCATGGCAAAATCAAAGTGGCATAGCAAAAGCGTGGTGTGTCCATAACCCATGGGTTCCAAAAATTAAAAAACTACTCTAATACATTTAGTTTCCATGTATAAATTGTTTAAGTGATATTTATAGTTTTATGTGTAAAATTTTTCATGATTATGGACCTTTAACTCCAACACATCAAACTAATTCCAACACACAATGAATTTGAACCGAAAGAAATATATGAATCATTGGATCAGATATACATAAAATATGTCACCAAACAAAATGGGCTTCTACTCCACATAATGCATTTTCTACTAGCAGACAAATATGTACCAATGTATCCYTCTCACATGTCTCCAAGGCCACCTGGTTAAAATAACAACCGAAAGAAATATATGAATCATTGGATCAGATATACATAAAATATGTCACCAAACAAAATGGGCTTCTACTCCACATAATGCATTTTCTACTAACAGACAAATATGTACCAATGTATCCCTCTCACATGTCTCCAAGGCCACCTGGTTAAAATAACAACTTTATATATATATATATATATATAATCTTGGGAAATCCTATTGAGCACTTCCCTTCATTTTGAGGATGTTAATCAATGCATATCATATTCTTTGGGTCATAAATGTTTGAGCAATCCCAACAATTTTAGTATATAGCTCATGAATAGTTCAAAAACTATGTCACCAACTATTACCTCACAAAGAGTCCAACAATTGTCTCATGTATGTCTCATCGAGGATTTGAACCTAGGTGGGGAGATTGAAACACCTACCTCCCCATCAATCAAAATGTTTCCCCTCGACAAACTGTTCATAAAATAACAATGATATGATCCATGAACTATGTAATTCAAATATGGTCCTATACATAGTATAAATCACGACAAATATCGATAGAGAGAACTTCCATCCCTTGGCATTATTACCCCAAATTATAAATAAATAATAATTTGGGATAATAATGCCAAGGGATAATTTAGGATACTATTTTTTGACAATGTGTTTCCCATGCTCCATGGAAATAATAATAATAATAATAAATAAATGAAAACAAAAAAATGTAGTTTCATTAATAAAAACAAAATTACATTCCTCTTATACTGGAAATCATGTCTTAAACCGTTTGTCAGGATCCCCCGCATCACCAAACAAAGTAAAAATTAATAATATTACACCTCCCTAATCAAGACAAAAAAAATTGTAGCATAACAGTTACATGAGGAAAAAACCTTACAATCCTCAAGAAACTCACATATCAGTTCCAACAAAATAACTTGTTACAGTCCCAATACTAGTCAAAAGACTGATCAATTAGTCCCCATGCTCAACAAAGAGCACCATTTTCATACAAAAACTTCACATGTCTACTTATATGATCCAAAAATTTTCCATAGAAACATTCAAAAGTATAGAAACCCATCTTTTGAAGATAAGAATCAGTGAAAAGAAATTTGAGCATAATTAGAGGATTCGTTATCCTCATTTTTTGAAATGTGCCATTAACTAGCCTCCAACAAACAACTTGCCTTGGAAATCCCATCCTCTATATCATTCCTTTCCTCGTAAACATGGTGAAAATAAAATTGATTAAAAGCAATTGAAATGTTATGGAATTCCTCAAAAATAGGCTTTAAACATAAATTTTCTAAAGAATATATTCCCCACATCAAATTGATCACCATCAAGGAATCACAAAAAAATTGAATTTTTGGAACACCCTTTTCGGTCGCAAGATTCAAGATTAACTTCAGAGCCATGACTTCCACAAAATTATTTGATCCTTTGCCTAACCCCACTTTAAAATTTAAAGCATGAGTGTCCCTTGAGAATGAAACTCCACCAACCCCACTAACATGTGTGATATCTTGAACAACACCATGGAAATAGGGCCAAGCTCCAAATTTATCCACTTCTTCCTTTACAATATGCCTTGGAGGCTTTACATTTTTTGTTTGTTAAAAGCACCTGAGTATATTTAGATCTCAAGAGGCACATTGAATGGCTAGAATAACCCTATATTCAAAGAAACTGGCATTTGTCATGTGTCGAATACCCCATGTTATATGGCAGGCAAAGCTCAAAACTCTTCACATTAATATTCTCAAAACAATACCTCAAATAGTTCTCCAAGTAAGGACCCCCCGAAGATCTCTCAACATTGTAAGGGAATCCACCTTTTTCCATACTTGTATAGAATAAGGGCATAATAAAATCATATTATGAATATAATATTTTTTTAATATATATCCCAGAAAACCCCTCGACACTTCCCTTCATTTTGAGGATCATATGTTTCTTGGTTCCTTGGTTTTCTATCCATTGGACATATTC
>ML808103.1:13419-26793 GCA_009831015.1 Picea engelmannii | reverse complement strand
TTGGGGATGTATATACAATGCAGTGAAAAAAAATGAAATAACACTAGGTTTGATCCATCTTAACCTCAAATCTATCAAGTGTCGGGAGGAATCAAATCCTTAGAAGTGAAAACTTGATGCACCAACTAATTTCTCCTCACACCTTCATTATCACATCATTCTATGTGCACTCACTTCCTCAACCACCTTCTATATATTTCGATGTTAACCCGCATCTAGTTGTTCATGCTTCATATAGGCTTCCTTTTAAGAGAAAGAATCGATATGGTTTCCACAAATCCAATGTTGATAGTTGGCACAAATACATATCTACAAACCCTCAACACTAATCATTACAAAAGATAAGTATAAAATACATAAGAACTTTGATTAGAATCCACTTAATTTATTTACCATATAAATGTGAGGGCTAAAATAAATCGATACATTAAACATTTAATTAAACTCCACTTAATATATTCGTTGTAGTTTGCATAACTTTTACAAGTTTAAAATTAAAATATATAATATTAATTCTTAACCGTGTCTTATTGAGTTGGTGAAAGAGGGGTGTTGTTATTGCTCCCACCAAGGTTCAAGTCTCTCCAATGACATGACCACGTTTGTGTTTGTGCTCATGTACATGCCCGTGCCTATGAAAAACAAGTGAACCTAAGTGTAAGTCCTAGGTGATTTCAGTGGAATATATACAACATGTTATCGCACAAGTTGTAGGCTGGGAAAAGCCCGACCCAAACCACAAAATGGTGACAACTAAGAGAACACCTACCCACTATCACCTTAGATAGGTATTCCCACCACTTTAGAGGTGAAGTGATCACCTCAAGGGGGGGATCTCGGTGACCCTAGGGGGAAATGAGACAGAAAGTGAGATGATGAGATGGATTCCCCTATAGGTCAATTTTCTATGTGGAAGATGGCTTTGATGACATGTCTCAGTGGTGGTCAATGGTTTCCAAGAAGTATGAGTACCTGCAAAGGGTGATTGTACCTGCCCGAGACACAAGAAAATCCAAGTATGCACGTAATATATTAGGTGGACAATCAAGTTAATATTGTTGTCCCTAATTGAAGCAGTAAACAAAGATATATATCAGCAAAAGAAATATTGTTAGAGCTGCTAAAAAGATGCTAAAATTCTATCAAATGATGCAAGAGAAAAGTTAGCAAAACACTAGTACAACTCAAGTGTAAAAGCATAAGACTTTAGCATCAATGTAAGGTTGTTATAGACAAGTATTGCAAAGATATATTTGCAGCATTATGGCTGTAGCAAACAATTTTTTACAGAAGAAGAATCAGCCACCAAAAATCACAAGTAATCCACCCAAAAGATGCGCTGAGACTAGTAGATTATAGGGGTAAATTATTAGCAATTTTTTACGGTTGAATTGTGCGTTATTTAGATATTTGTTTAGGGTTTTCTGCAGCCCTAGTGCCTGCAGATTTGTTTTATTACAACAGCAAGAATTCCTTGACAAAACAAAATGCCTTAGAGGCCTTAGTGAGCTTTAAGCACATAGAATAGATTCCAACTTAGACAATTTCAATATATCGTGATTTCACGTATCCCAATGCAATGATTTTGTTTCTCCAATGCAAGGAGATTTGTACCTTTAGCTATTGGGTTGTGGAGTCATAAAATTTAAATATCTAGTTGAGCAACTTCCTTGGGAGTGTAAGCCCTTTTACTCCCCAAGGCAAGCTAAACTAGATAGGAAAAACCCTAGGAGGGTGTAAACCCTTTTACTCCTCCTGGTATTCCTTTATGAAAAAAGTTATTTCAAGACAAAATAATGGTCTTAGTGGGGTTGTATGCCCCTATACTCCCCAAAATATTATCAAATTAACCTTGCAACCAAGAAAAGAAGCAATAACAAGAGAGATTCCTTACCTAGTCCAAGCATTAACAAGACAAACCTCTTTTTGGCCAAAAAAATCCACCATAAAGAAAGAAATAAGCATCCACAAGAGATAGCACATCATCATCCATCCAATAGCCAAAGATAAACCATTACAAGAGAAAGTGACAAGAGATATATGCAAAATTTCCCAATTAGGGCACAAATTTCAGCCAAGGAGTCTCTCTCATAAAGGAGAGTTACGATCCAAATGAGATACAAATGATCTCTATTTATACAAATCCTCTAAAAAATAGTTTGTCCACATAATTTAGGGTAAAACACAGAATAAGGGGTCAACATCCCTTATCTTTCCCCTTTACAAAATAATATTATTTAATTAATACTTTTGCACATAAAAGAAACCCTAAAACATGATATCACCTTCCTTTTGGGTAACTTTTTGGCACTTTAGGTCAAGTCGTTGAGTTGGAGATGGGTGAGCTAGGCCTCCAAAGGCCAACTGTCTTTAATCCAAGCCTCTCTTCCATGATCCATGGGCTCTTTCCTCCAAAATGTGCCAAGTGTCCTCAACCACCACCAAACCCTAGCCCTAATATGACGTTAAGCCCTCAAAGGTGAGGTTTTGGCCTCCTTAGGCAAGTTGTTTGGGTGGTAGGGGCTAGGTAAGATCCTCCATGATGTCTTATAGGCCTCCAAAGGCATGTCTTCATCATCCAGCATATGGTCCCTTGGAATCCAACCTGTGGGCTCCAAGCCCCATGGAAACCCAAGCTAGGCTTGTTCTTCCAAAATTGTCTATCACATGGGTCCTGCAAAGACAAATGGATACGCCCTCCAAGGATTTCAAGTCAAATGCATCATGATGAGTAAATCAAATCAATAAAAGATCCATCTAAGCATGTACATCCAAACCTCCTCATCAAAATAAATCGATGCTCAAATACCCTATGCAATTTTCCAAGTTTAGGTATGGGAGGGTTGAAAAAACGACCTATTGGGTGAATCGTACCTCAAGTTTAGGGGTGTTCCCCGAGGGGACATCCTTCTAAGTCATGTGGATGAGGTGTCATGGATGGGGGGGGGACTTTTGGGCATGGGGTTCATGACATACAAGGGGTTTTAGTGTCTCATTTATGGGTGCCTTTGCAAAGGGTGTGTTGCACCTTCGTTTTCAATACAACCTTTTTCCAAGCCCATTCATTGCCTTTTATTCTTTTAGGATGTTTCTAGATTGAATCCAAGGTGGGGATTCTACCTAGGAATGAAAAAATATGCCCACCTTGACTCTACCCTAGTCACATAATGCTTCCCCAAGTTGAAAACATGTGCGAGGCTTCTACCTAAGAAACAAAAGTAGTGCCCGCACATGCTCCACCCTGGTTGGCATTTTGTTATATTTATTATTCACGGGTCCCATTATTTTCTTATGAGAGACATTTCATTGTCCACGGGATCCCTGGGCAAGCATCTAGAAGGTTAATGATTGGATTTTATCTTTTTCCAACTACAAGCCTCTGGGCCTTTAGCCCCTTCTTCCCATGAAATGAGGGACAACCCCTTCTTGGGTCAGTACACCCGAAAATCCCAAAGGTGAGGAGATGAGGGGATGACATTGTGTGGAAAGTGACAAGTATGGTCGGGAATGGCATGATGACTCTTCAAAAGGACCTACCAGTAGAATACCTATCCCTAAGGGTGACCCACTTACTAGTGCAAACAGGGCAAAGAGCATAATGTCCAAGCAAACGTTACATAATCAAAAGCAGTAATAGATGCAAAAAACTCAAATGCCTCAAATATTGAAATGACACTCACCATAATACCTGACTTGTACCTCATGGAGTAAGACCCAATATCTTCCGGAGGCCAACTGATGTAGTGGATACCATCGTGATGAACCTGGAGTTGCAGTGGTGAGGTGGATCTTTGTATGTGAAAGTGGACATTGTTGGTCAAGTTGTCTCTCGGTACTCCATGTCTACAACCTGAGGGCCTCGAGACATCATCTCCTTATTTATCCCTAGGATTTGGGGATAACACAACCCATTTCTGGTTTCTTAACAAGAGGTTTATTCTACAGCATTAATCATTGAAAGTGAAAACCTTTCATTAAATTCTTGCACTCTAAAAAATGTTTGCACTTACAGAGATTTGATCCTTTTCGATACTCAATAGATCTAAGATTGAAATGTATCTAGATTGGTATATATCTCAAGGTCATAAATATTAATTTGTAATTGTTCTTCACAACTTTTAGAGTACATATCAAATTATAGTTTGAAGGCATTCTTGCTAATCATATAAATAAAATAACAAAATTTCATAAGACGAAAAAAAAAACAACATGTTCTCATGGGATAAAAAACTATAATTAGTGTCCACTATGACTTTTATTTTCCAAGGAAAATATTGCATGGAAACCCAAGGTATGCTTCCCCACATTTGTGGATAGCATCTCATTGGCATAGACTATTGTGCCTCACCTAGGAGGATTCAAATTGGGTATCTATCAACATAGAAGTAACCAAATTCCCAACAACATTGACAATAATTGGTTGAGATAACCCCTTAGGCTAAGTTGTCCACCATGAACTATTACATCATAAAACAATATTAAAATTTCCCCTCTCGTGCCAACTCTCCTTACAACCATGGTCAATGTTACATAACTATTTAAGATAATCCCTTAGGGTACGTTGTCCATCTTGATCAATTCCATCATAGAAATATATTAAAAATTTCCCTCTCATGCCAACTCCTTCTACAACTATGGTCAAGGTTATATAAAGATCTTATGTCTAGACATGCTAATAATAATAATTTAATTTAAGGTCACAACTTTGCTAAACACCAAGTTACCACATGAGACCCTCTTCGCATAACAATTTGACCACTTAAGTCTATGGAGGTGTATACTCCACCCTCTCTAGATTCGAACCTATGACCTCCAAGTATGAAACATGTGTTCTTAACCATTAGATCCACTCAATTTTATTTTATCAAAATGTGCATATGTGTAAAAACATTTTTTGTACTTCTTAAATTTCATGTCTATAGTGTTAGCTTTGACGAGACAAATCTATATCATGTTATAGTTTAAAGAGTTTTGAATAGGGGAGATTGCAGTTAGTTTGGTGTTGAAATTTCCCTCGCAACATTTCTTTTTAAAATTTTAAATATGTTTTCAATCGTATATATTTTTAAATTTCCCTTGGATATTTTCTTTTTAAATTATATATATTTATTGTTAATATTTTTTCTTTTTATATGGTCAATCATGTAATATTTTTTAAATGTGTCCTTCAAATTTTGTGATTTGGTGAAGTTAATTATAGAGTTTATGTTTTTCATTTTTTTAAATGGTTTGTTTGTGTAGTTGGTTATGAGCCTTCACTACAAACATCTCATTTTAAGTAAGTGGTTATAATTTCAAATTATAGAAGAAAAGATTTAGTTTTTTAGACATTGGACATGTGCTAGTCCACTAGGTGTATGATTCCATAATGAGAATGAATGGACTTAGCTTGTGATCAGTGAGTGACATTTCATGTGATTTGTAGGTTCACTTCGTTACTAGTCTTCACTATAAACATCTCCACCAAAGTCAATTGTTACAGTTCCAAACCTTGGGACAAGAGATTATCCCTTCCTCAATGTTAGTTTTATGTTAGTTGGCTAGGTGTGTGAGTCCATGGGAATGGACTTAGCTTGCCACTATTGTATCACTTTAAAAGTGTTTCACTAGTGGAGTGAAACTTTTAAAGTTATTCACTACAATCATCTCCTTTTAATTAAATGGTTATAGTTTCAAATCATTGAAGAAAAGCTTTGTCCTTTTAGATGTCAGACGTGGTGTTAGTCCACTAGGTGAATGAGTCCATAGTGTGAATGAATGGACTTAGCCTGCAACCATTGAGTGACTTTTCAATGGATCTGTGGGTGGAGTTGGTTATGAACCTTCATTATAAATGTATCCACTAGAGTTAATGGTTATGGTTTCAAACGTGGGACAAGAGCTTAGACCTTCCTCAGTGTTGGTTGTGTTTTAGTTGGATGGGTGCATGACTAGTCCATAGTGCGAATGGAATTAACTTGCCACCATTGTGTCACTTTTAAAATGATTCACTAGTGGAGTTTGTTATGCTTTGCTGCAAACATCACCATTGTTATGTATTTTTTCATTGTTGCAAAATTTGTTCATATTACAAGAAGATATAAATGTTAGGGGAGTATCGATGTTTGGTTGAGTAATTGGGAGTGGAACTCAAAAAAAATTTGGTAATTGAGTAACTGATTGATCCATACGGACATCGGTGGCCACCCACCTATTCCAACAGCTCATCTTGGAGATTTTTCAATTTGGCAGTTTTTTTCCTAGTTTTTCGGTCCTGAACTTTCGAGGTTGTTTTGAGGCCCTAAACAAAGTTTTTAGGGCTCGCTGCAATCAAAATATTGAAAAATTCAAAGTTTTGTAGCACAATGTGTATTCCTCGAATAGACCTTTCCAACGGGCTATCGTGTTCCTAAAACGGAGATCGTATGCAAAAGTTACGACCCCGAGAAGTTGATGTACTAACTTACCCCATAAATTGTAAACGCATTAATGACAAGTTTGCCATTGCCAACTCGGTTATGGGTGACCCACAAACCCATGATTATGGGTTAACCACACAAAACCCTTCTCTTCATTGGCACTCGGAATATTGTAATCATGATGGTACTATGAACATAATGGGGTTTCTTTTTTTCACATGGGTGAAATGTTGGGGACCATCATTTTCTAGGGGGGGGGGGTTGATATGAATCATAGGGGGGATTATAGTCTAAGTTAGAATGTATGAGTCATATATTCATATTTTTATGTAAAAAGGGAACTTGATAGATATGTAATTGACATAGTCAAACCTAATCAAAATTGACTTCGTCAAAAAGACACCTTATAAAAAGGCAATAGGTAGAGAGTGGAGGTCGGGAAAGAGAGGTCCCAAAATTGGCCTCATTGCATGTAATGGTTATTCTTAATGGAATCCTTCTTCTCCAACTCTTTCTCTCTTTCTCGTATTTTTGTGGCATACTCAGCTCATGGATTTTCATCAATGTTCTTGTGATTAATTTCATGGAATATTTGTATGTTTTCTCTCCTTCTCTCTCGGCATTCAATCCTTCCGGATCTCAGCCCTCAACATCTAGATCATCTCTTAGACCGGAAATTTTTTATTCTTTGTGATTCACTCTCAGAGTGAGTGAAATATTGTAGCCACATCCAGGGCCTCTACGATTGACCTCTCCATGCAGCAGAAGCAAGTAGATAAGGTTGTGGAAGAATACAAAGACATCCTCTCCTCACCTATTGGGTACCTCTGTACTGTCAGGTCAAGCAATCCATCGATCTGACCCCCGACGCACTGCTACCCAATGGGCCATTCTATCACTTCTCTCTGTTATAAAATGAGGAGATCAACTGGAAGATCTAAGAACTGCTCCATAAGGGGCACATCCGACCCAGTTCATCGCCTTGTGGAAGTCCAATTGTGTTGGTGTAGAAGAAATATGGTACGTGGCGACTCTACATTGATTATCGGTCCCTAAATAAAATCACAGTGAGGAATCGATACTTGATTCCCCGAATCAACGATCTCCTTGATCAGCTCAAGGGGGGGAAATACTTCAATAATATCGATTTGAAGTCTGGCTACCATCAGGTCCCAATAAAGCAGACAGATGTATGGAAGACTACCTACAAGTCAAAAGAAGGTATTTTTGAATGGTTGGTCATGCCCTTTGGTTTGACAAGTTTCCCAACAACTTTCATGAGGATTATGGACAATATATTGTGGCCTTTCACCAATTATTTTGTAGTGGTGTATCTCGATGACATCCTCATCTACAACAAGACTTGGGCAGAACACTTGTAACATATTCAACAGGTTTTGAACACCCTGCGGCGGCACAAGCTATATGCCAACTTGGAAAAATTCTCCTTTGGCATGGAAAGGGTCCAATACCTAGGCTACATATTGAGGAGCATGGTATGCATGTCAATCCAGCCAAGATCCAGATCATCCGTGACTGACCAACGCCAACCACACTCACTGATCTTTGGAGCTTCTTAGACCTTTCCAATTTCTATCGCAGGTTTGTGTTGGGGTTCTCCCATATTGCATGGGTCCTCAGGCAAGTAATCGGGGGTGGTGGTAAGGAAACGTTTGTGTGGGTGTGGCGCACTCAGGGCCAAATTCAGCAGAAATTTCCTCATTTGATGGAGGAACTCAATGTAATGGAGACCATTTCTTCCTAAGGGGGGAGGATTGATCCAGATGGACATCGATGGCCACCCACCTATTCCAACTAGCTCATCTTGGTAGTTTTTCATTTTGGCAGTTTTTTTTTCCGTAGTTTTCGAGTCCTAAACTTTCGGGGCCGTTTTGAGGCCCTAAATAACGTTTTTAGGGATCACCACAGTCAAACTATAGATTAAATTATATTTTTGTGGAACAATGTGTATTCCTCGGATAGACCTTTCCAACAGGCTATCGTGCGCCTAAAACAGAGATCGTATGCAAAAGTTACGACCCCGGGAAGTTGATGTACTAACTTACCCCAACAGGCCCACATGACTTTTGGCACTTCATCTCCTAGGGTTAGGTTTTTTGATGTCTAGGCTTTTATCATTTTGTAAAAAGGATTCGAGAGCCTCATTGTGATCATATTCTTGTGAATGAGCATAGTTGTCACATCTCTTCTCGGAGATAAGTTGCCACCATTCTAGTAAGCGTGTTTCAGTCTGCATTTTAGAGTTTCAACATATTTCTTATTTAATAGAAGTCAAGTTTTACCGTATCTCTGTTATTATTCATTATGTATCTGTGTTAATATTATAAATCTATGTTTTCATTTCGTTCCGCTCATAAATCTGGATCATTGATCAATCATGATTGAGTAATTGATCAATCATGATTTTGGTAATCAAAACTATTTTTCCTAACATTATGCAATTAAAAAAAGGAAATAAATATTGTTCAGATTAGGATGTTCATAGTCGTTGTTGGGCCTCTAATTTGACGCATTTGCATTTCCTTTGAAACCATTTTTACTTACCAAAACCACTATTTTCACCATAATTATCACTCTTTTTGTTATAAAGGTCATTCAAAGGCTCACAAGGTGATTTTATTGGTTTATTAGTGTTTTCCCATCACTTTTTATGAATTAGAAGGATTAAAACCTTGTTTTGTTACTATTGACAGTTGGCTAAGTTCAGATCCTATAACCCACATGGAGGTCCGGTAACCCGCATCATCGTTCGTCATACTTCCAAAGTTCTAGAAGGAAATCTAAGACAAGGGTTTTGTCACTAGGACCCTTGACATACTCTTGTGCTAATTAGCTCGCACCCAAGTCACACGTGTGGACCCCCAACTCATGAATATCATTTCAACCAAAAGAAGCAGCAGTTTTCGGACATCAAACTTCGGGCATGAATTATGAGGTAATGGAAGCGAATCTCAAAAATCCAAGACACGAGTTTTGCGTAGAAGTGTCCAAGTTAGTTTTCGCAAGATCCAATTTCCAAAATGAAGGACAGTTTGGGAGATAACAAGGTTTTTCTAATCTGTGTTTGCCAAGATTTTCTATTATGATCGATTTCTAAAACCTTTTGAATTTTATTTGTTGTAACTACTCAATACTATTCTATGATTGCATTCTAGATGGCATCTTTTGTTCTTAGGAAACAATTTACAAGAGATCTGATTATGTCTCTTTAGCAAACAATTCCTTTGAATTTGTAATTATATATATGACAGAAAGTTTCCATGAGGAAGGTAGTAGGTTAGGCAAAGAAATTATCAGAGTTTAGACACTTGGATTGACATTCCCTATATTGAATTATATTGTTGAGATCGTTTAATGAAATGTTGGTGTTTTGAAGCTCAATTTGTGGCTACAGTTGATCTAGTTCTCTATTCGTTTTAGCAATGGGACGTTGATTGGGAGGACCCACCAATCCAACTATTTTTTCCCTATATAAATAACATAGGATTGTAAGTGTGATTTACATATTTCCTCTATTTTGTTCAGTTTTGTTTTCATTTAGTTTATGTAATTAATTTTGTGAATGTTTATGCTTTAATTGTGTTCAGTGTGACAGCTTATTGAAAGATTTCGTTGAATGGGAATTGTGCCATCAATACAACCCTGCAATCATTTTGATTTCATCATTTGAATAATCAAAAATAAGACATTGTTTCCTACAATTTCGTTTGTAAACAATATATTTGTTTCTGAGTTTTATTGAGTAATGCTCCAAACATAAATTGAACAATTGTATTGTAGCCTTGTTTTATAATTGCATTACTCTTGAAATAAATTTATTAACTTTGAAATACATGGTTGTATTATCTAATATACCAAATTTAATGAGATTGAGTTTGCTCGTGTAAGTTTTGTGTGTAAATGTGTATGTGGATCAATCCTCATTCTTGTTATTTCTTTTCCTTGCACTCTTGGTTTAGTAATTGAATTTATTTGATTAAAGGTAACAAATATCTCATTGGGGGTTGAACGATAACATTGAGTTGATTCTGTTATGCGAACGTTGTGTGCCTCACAGTGAAAGAAACAAAACATGTGCCCTTTAAAACTTTGCATTGTTACCCAATGAATATCATCTCCTTTTCTTTTTGCAATTGTCGGTGTATGAAATAGAATAGATTTTTACATGCTTTTTTTTCTTTTTGCAATTACAATAATAGTGTCACTTGAAGGTGGGAAATATATTTTCTCGTAGAATTGCATACATGAACACTCAAGAATTTCTTGAGTGAAAGATTGTAGCATGTGCCAGCGGAGCACTTTCCTGTTTTGTTGCACAATGAACAAGTTTCTTGTGATTCGCTAGGAGTATAGTTTCATGTTTTCTTCATAGATTAGAAGTTTCATGTTTTAGTCTCTACACAAATAGTGTTGGCACCTCTAAGCTTATGCCCCCAGATTGATGATTTAATGATCAACAATTAAGTTAATTAATTTGCTCGACAATCGTCATAGTGAAAATGGTCGTTGGACTAACCTAAAAAACCCTTGGGATCATTATCATATAAGAAGAGCTTTGGCCTTTTAGATTCTAGACGTAGTGTTAGTCCACTAGGTGCATGAGTCCATAGTGTGAATGAATGGACTTAGCATGCGCCCATTGAGTGACTTTTCAAGTGATTGGTGGGTGGAGTTGGTTATGAGCCTTCGTTATAAATGTATCCACTAGAGTTAATGGTTATGGTTTCAAAACTTGGGACAAGAGCTTAGCCCTTCCTCGGTGTTGGTTGTGTGTTAGTTGGATGGGTGCATGACTAGTCCACATTGCATATGGACTTAGCTTGCCAACATCGTGTCACTTTTAAAATGATTCACTAGTGGAGTTAGTTATGCTTTGCTACAGACATCACCACTATTATGTTTTTCTTCATTATTGCAAATTTTGTTCATATTATAAGAAGATATAAATGTTAGGGGAGTATCGATGTTTGGTTGAGTAGGCACTATATAAACTATAAATCTACAATGTTCTATCACATTAACCCTAGGATCCATAATAACATTTTTTATTTTTTTTTCCAAATGTCAGAAACGAAATTGAGAAATTATGTTGTTTGTCCTTTAAGATGTATTTAGATGCGGTGTGTTGATAGAAGCAAAGTACTTTTAACTTTGATCAATCACGATTTTGGTAATCAAAACTATTTTTCCAACATTATGTGATTAAAAAAGGAAATAAATATTGTTCAAATTAGGATGTTCATAGCCCTCATAATGAAAATGGTGGTTGGACTAACCTAAAAACCCCTTGGGATACACAAATTTGTAAAAATTGTGATACAAAGTTGGTCGAGCATGAACATCATTTCCTTTTAATGTGCCATACCATTAATAAAATAAGACATAACTTTACTGAGTGCTATAAATTAACTACTCTTCAAGACCCATGGTTTTTAGGAAACCTTGATATTTTCATTTCCACCATGTTCAATTATAAAAATGACACTGTGAAGAATATTTATTCTATTTCCTCTTTTCCCCTTTAATAGACCTTGTTAAGCATAAGATAATGGTAAACATCATTATCACATATGAATTATTTTTCCAATAAATATCGAAAAAACACACTTTTCTTAAATTGTTTTAAAACAACGATTGTAAAATTTTTCCAATAAAAACTATAAAACTTATGTGTTGTGTACATCCAACTCCAACATTTATCATTTTCCAACCAATAAAAAAAATTTAATACTCATGATAAAACAAAACATCCACATCATGAAAATGAAAAAATGAACACAATATCTTGCATGCTCAAAAATTCAACATCCTATACTCAGGATAGTGTTGGCAAATACAAATTCTATTGAAACACCAAGCTTCAAGAAATTCAAAGGATGAGGTAAAGATGGTGAGTAGTGCATTGAACCCATTAGAAAAAGAAGGACACTATGTGATATTTCTTTTTGTCTTTCAGAAATTGTATCAATTATGACACAATCAACCATTATGAAGCCATTGTACACTCCATTACATTATAAATTCATTGTATACTCTAATGAAAGTGACTAAATAAAGATAAGATTCAAAACCCAAGCTCATCACACTCTCATGGAAGTGACTAAATAGAGATAATATTCAAAACCCAAGCTCATCACAAGTGTCCCACTGATTTGAAAGAAAGTTGAGATTCTAAGTTTGAAGATATTTGTCAAATGAGGTCCATCTCATTTATAATTTTATTTTATTTTTTATTTCAAAAATTTCCAAATTTTCGTTAGTAAAGTTGGTTATGCTTTGCTATAAACATTATCATTGTTATGATTTTTTCATTGATGCAAATTTTGTTCATATTATAAGAAGATATAAACAGTGTATTGATGATTGGTCAAGCAATTGGGAATGGCACTATATAAATTATAAATCTACAGTATTAAATCTCATTAACCCCAAGATCCATAATAACGTTTTGGATTTTTTTCCAACTCTCAAAAATACGATTGAGAAATTAAGTTGTTCATCCTTTAAGATGTATTTAAATGTGGTGTGTTGGTAGAAGCAAAGCACTTTTAACTTTGATCAATTATGATTTGGGTAATCAAAATTATTTTTCCTAACACTTTGAGGTTAAAAAGGAAAATAAATGTTGTTAAAAATAGGATGTTCATAGCCACCACGGTGAAAATGGTGGCTGGACTAACCTAAAAACCCCTTGGGATGTACAAATTTGTAAAATTTATGATACAAACTTGTTTGAGGATGAACACCATTTACTTTAATACTGTTGATTAAGGTTGGTTGTCATTGATGTCAACCCTTGAAGAAAGCCTTGTAGCACAAAGGTTTGGGTAATGGACCCAAGATTGTTTGATGTAAATATGATTCATTATTTTTTTGTCATGGTTGATAAGAAGTAAATATGGGTAAACTCCAAAGTGGTCCCCTTATGGTGAAATCCCTCATGGGAAGACGTTTT
>ML808102.1:244617-255954 GCA_009831015.1 Picea engelmannii | reverse complement strand
GGAGACCTGTATCGATTACTCTTTCAGCCACTACATGCATTGGTGGCTAGTAGCGACAGCAGCGGACAGTTGTGTGAGTTGTGGCATCGTAGGATGGCTCACCTACATCATGGGGCTCTTGGAGGTCTGAGAGAGATTGTGACCGGAGTGCCACAGATCAACATAGAGCATCAGGAATGCCAAAATGCCCTTTGGATTGATGAATGCAGGAGCAACATTTCAGCGAGCCATGGATATAGCCTTCATCGGGGAAAAAGATCAGTTTGTGGTGATCTATCTGGATGACATCACAGTCTTCTCCAGGTCTGACCAAGAGCACTGCTGTCACCTAAGAAAAGTGTTCTTGAAGTGTCAGAGGTTTGGCCTATCCTTAAACCCCAAAAAATCTTTGTTTGCTATGATGGAGGGGAAATTGTTAGGTCATATAGTATAAACAGAAGGAGTGAGGATTGATCGCAGCAGGGTAGAGGCAATTCAGACCCTGTCACTTCCCCGGTCTAGGAAGGAAGTTCAGGCTTTTTTAGGGAAGATTAACTTTCTGAGGAGGTTCGTCTCAAATTTCGCTGAGATGGTGAAACACATCACAGCCATGCTCAAGAAAGGAAAAGAAGTAAAATGGACCGCTGAACCCAGGGAATCTTTTGTCCAAGTAAAAAGGGCATTGACTGAGGCACCTGTGCTGATCAGTCCTGACTATTCCAAAGACTTCCTAGTTTTTCTTCGCTTCTTTTGATACAGTAGCAGCGGTCTTATTGCAGAAAAATGAGGAAGGGCGAGAGCAACCCATTGCCTTCTTCAGTAAAGCATTGAGAGATGTAGAAATCAGACACGAGATCATGGAGAAGCAGGCCTATGCCTTGGTGAAAGCTCTCAAAGCTTTCAGAGTCTATGTCTTGCACTCAAAAGTGACTGCATACGTTCCTTCAGCCTCTGTGAAGGACATCCTTATACAGCCTGACATAGATGGGAGAAGAGGTAAATGGATTGCCAAAATCTTGGAGTTTGCTCTGGAGATTAAGCCCACCAAGTTGATAAAGGGGCATGGTTTAGCCAAGCTACTGGCTGAATCCAATTGCAAAGGCTTGGGGATTAGCTTCATCAATGCTTGTTTAGAAAATCAACAAACTGATTCGCCCAACCAAAGTTCTCAGGACGATGTGCCACTAACAGAATGTGCCTGGTATCGAGACATCTTGTACTTTCTGCAGGAGTTGAGGCCCCCTGATGGAATGGGTAAAAGTGAGGCAAGGTCTTTAAAACTCAAGGCGGTCAAATATTGCCTCATTGACCAAGTCTTGTACTGGAGAGACCCTCTAGGGGTGTTGCTGAGGTGTTTGAGCCCACTGGAATCCCATAAGGTTATATTTGAATTCCATAACGGCCTTTGTGGAGGACATTATTTTTGGAAAACCATAGCTCACAAAATTCTTAGAGCTGGGTACTACTGGCCCACCTTATTCGCCGATGTCTGCAGAGAAGTCAGAGCTTGCATCAAATGCCAAAGGTTCTCAGGAAAGCAACAGCGTAGATCACTGCCACTGAAGCTTGTAGTGGCTTCAACACCTTTTCAACAGTGGGGGCTGGACTTCATTGGGGAAATCCATCCTCCCTCAAGTGGCCGACATAGATGGATCCTTATTGCAACAGACTATTTCACCAAGTGGATAGAAGCTACCCCCACCAGAAGTGCATCACACAAAGTAATTATTAGCTTCCTGGAGGATATCATAGCCAGATTTGGCTGTCCCAGCAGGATTGTCACTGATAATGTTGCTTCGTTCAAATCTGAGCCTCTGATTAAGTTCTGTGAGCAGTTCCAGATCTCGCTAATTCACTCCACCCGCTATTATCCTCAAGGAAATGGACTGGCAGAATCTTCCAATAAAAGCCTAGTCAAGCTCATTAAAAGATTATTGGAAGACAATAAGAGGGCTTGGGATTCAAAGCTCAAATTCGCCCTATGGACTAATTGAGTGACAACGAAGAAGTCCCTGGGCACCTCGCCTTTTCAGCTGGTCTACGGAACAGAAGTGGTTTTTCCCACTCAGCTCGCCTTACCTATAGCGAAGTTCTTTCAAGATTATGAAGGAGAGCCGGATGATATGGTCAGAAGGATTCATCAGATGGTGGAAGTACAATAGATCAGGGAACAGGTAATGGACGCAACTCATAGTCATCGGCAGAAGGTCAAACAGGCCTTTGACAGGAAGGTCAGGAAGGAGGAGTTTGAGATCAGGGATTTGGTGCTTAAGTGGGATGCACCTAGACAGGATAAGGGCAAACACAACAAGTTTGATGCCCTATGGATCGGTTGGATTTGGAGGGTGAAGAGGATTTCAACAACCCAGTAAATGGGCATTTTCCGAAGAAATGTTTTGTTTGAACCTTAGACGGCTCCTTTGTTTGTAAATATTGTCCTTTTGGTTCTTTGTTTATTTTTATTTTTCGGCTTAGTAAATGACTCCATAGCCCAATAGCAAGGCACTGAAGTTACAAATGAGTTCTTAGAGCATCACATGGACAACTCTATCCCCCATGGAGCCTAATGTTAACATTAATTCTTGTTAAGAGGGGTGGGTTGCTTTCTCTCCTTTGAGCTCGTAGCCCGAGCTATGAAGAAGAAGGCCTAAAGTCCAGCAAGGGCATTTTATTCAAAGGGCGCAGTCATTAGCGCCAAGCGCAACACGCAGAAGAAGTCCTTTTCGGGCTTAAAATCAAGTGGGCATTTTGTTTTCAATGGCAAGGATTGATCGACGGAGCAGAGCTATACCCGTATCGCCATCTCGGGTATCGGGACTTCGTAAGGGGAGAATGCCAAAGTTCGACACTTCGACTCACGAGATCGTGAGTTGCGAGAGGCGCTAGTACTTGAGCCCTGGTTGACGGTTACGTGTAGAGGGCACTGACAAGGAAAGGAGCCAGACCCGTATCACCATCTCGGGTATCGGGAGTTTGGAAAAGAGGAGCCAAGGGTCTTTGACCCACAAACTCGCGAGTCACGAAATGCAAAAGAGCTTTTAATGTTGGGCCCACGATCCTAGGGCCAAAATTGTTCAAATGGCGAAATAATCGTGGCCGTCAGTCTTTAAAAGCCAATCCAACCATTGATCACGGAGCAATCTCAGTCGTCCATCCAAGGGGACACGTGGTGCGCGATTAGGCTCTATCGCCTCTTCGCGCATCGCGACTTTGGAGGACGAGGATCAACCTCCTCCCAACCGCGAGACGTGAAGTGCCGAAGGCATCCGGGATTTGGGTCCACAGTACCACCGGATCAGGGCCATCAAATCAAAGAGGGACACGTGGTGCGTGATTAGGCTCTATCGCCTCTTTGCGCATTGCGACTTTGGAGAGCAAGGATCAGCTCCCTCCCATTCCCGAGACACGAAGCGCCGAAAGCGCTCAGGAATTGGGCTCATGGTCTTGGCGCCCGGTCACAGAGGAATATGCCTGGGGAAAAGGCACTAGCGCGCACCATATGATAAGATTGGTCCCAAAACGCCGACATCATCGCAGCCGTCCATCCAAAGGGACGCGTGGCGCCTGATCAAGCCATGTCGGCATTTCGTCTATCGTGACTTTGAAGCACAAGGAGCAGCCTCCTCCCATCCATGAAACGCGAGATGTCGAAGGCGTTCAGGACTCAGGCCCACAGTATCGCTAAAAGATCGCAGCCGTCCATCCAAAGGGACGTGTGGCACCCGATCAAGCCATGTCGGCATTTCGCCCATCGCGACTTTGAAGAGCAAGGATCAGCTCCTTCCTAACCCTGAACCTCGAAACGCCGAAAGCGCTTTTGAGGATAAGCGCAGGGTCACAGCCCATGGTCACTCGGGGAAATAGAAAGAGTTGTGCGAAAGGGCCAAAAGAGCCAGGTTTAGCTGCAGAGGGGATCACCGCGACCTCCAAGTGCTAGTCCGACTCGGTCTGAACCCTGGTTCCTTCTAGAAGTAAATGAAGGTGGGAGGAGGTGGTTGAAACCTCTCCTCACTCATTAATTGTAAGGTATGGAGGATCCGGCAAGCAGTCTGCCCGAGACGGTCCTGTGTGATGGTTTTTTCTCAAAGAAGCCATGCCGAGTCCTCGACTAACCAGAGAAGTCTGCACACGCTAACTCAACATTTAATGGCTCAGCTACCCCCTTGCAAGAGCCATGCACAGTTAAGGTGGCATCTGACGAAAGAATTTCGTCCGAGTTTGACTGAAGGGACGCCACGCCTTGGAGGTCTGAGCACGCCTCTGTTGGGCAAATTTTTCTGAGTATATGTACTTAGTTTTTGTATTTTTGAAAGATCAATGGTTGAGTGAGGCTCCCGATTGTAAAGTTTTGATAAAGCACTGGTTGCTCTGGTTATGTATTGGCATTTGAGACTTCTTGCCTTATGAATGTAAGCCTCTTTCCATCTCTCTGTGTACATTGTGTTAGAACAACTCAGAATTGGAGGATCCAATCGAGTTGCGCTGTTATAGGATGATGTATGTTGGATCACTGTAATAGTTGTATTGTTTCTAATCAGTTCTTGTATTTTCTCAACGCTGAATGATTTGGAATTGGAAGATCCAGTCAAGTCACCTTTCAGTTCCCCAAAACTCTGAACCAAGAGGATCTTGTATTCTGAGTTTTTCCTCCTCAAGCTGTTGAAGGGCCTGATGCCAAAAGCAGTCTTGCTCACTCATCTCACTAAGTCTTCCATCTACTCATTTTATAATCAACTCACTGACGGAAGTTAGATCAAGACCTCCTTTGTTTTTCTACATACCAAGCCCGGTTTTCTGAGTTAGAGCAATATCTTCTTGAGTCTCTATCCATTCGATCACCCCATTAAATTATTCGTGACATAAACTGATGGGCGTCGGGCTCTGCTCCTGCTGCAATCCAGGAGTGACTTCCAACGCCAACACATGGAATCCCTCAAACTCCTCGGTGCGTAACCCCCTCCTGGCTACTAAGGATGCATTTATGAAATTGTGGGTGGCCCCACCATCAATTAAAGCGGTCATGCGCTGCCCCTGTACAAGGCCCTTGAGCCTGAGAGTGTTGTACCTGGGTACTCCTGAAAGGGTAGCTATGGTTCCCCCTTTCACCTCTCTACGAGGTTTTGTCTCCTCCTTAGGTTGTGCCCCTGCCGGTATCTGAGGTTTCTTCCACTGCTGCTTTGGCTCATGAGTGGTCTCATCCTCTGAATCACTGTCTGCTCGTGCCCCGATATCCTCGTCCTCCTCCTCACTGCCTGATTCCACTTCAATGTACTGGATGTGTCCCTTTCCCATGCATCTATGCCCTAGGACCCAAGGGTCTCTGCAAGAGAAGCAAAGTTTCTTCCTCATAAACTCCCATCTCGTGTCATCATCCAGCTTGGGCTTACCCTTCCATTCCCTTTGAGGATTCTTCTGATCCTTGTCTCTTTGTGGTACAAAGGGTTTGGTAAAGGTTTTGGGTTTTTGCGTTGAGTCCCCCATGTCTCTCGTGCGCACAATGGCCTCCTGTAAGGTATGAGGCTTGAAAGCCTTAACCCAACACCTCAAGGGCTTTGTCAAAGCCTCGGTGAACAACATCACCAACCTGTGCTCGGATATATCGGATACGACCACGACCTTCCGCTGGCTCAACTGATCCGGTTTGCCTCAACTATGTAAGATCCCTGAAGTGGAGCTCTGGATCTCTCCTGTCAAATCTCTCCATCAACCTCTCAGTGAACTCCAAATATTAGGTAATGTGACTGTGACCCAACGTCACCAGTCCATGGTACCACCACTCGTGCCCCCCCCTCCAAGTGCAATGTGGCGAAGCTAATAGCTTTTGACTCTGTCATCGGGTTAAGCTTGAAGTATGTGTCAAGCTTCTGAACCCATGCCTGAGTTGAGCAACGTGATGATCCGTCAAAAGCAGGAATGTTCAGTTTTCCCACTTTCTTGATGAAATCCATGTTGTGTCTGCCCGTTGCCTCTCTGTGCCTCCCGGGGTCTGTTTCGATATCTAATCGAACAGTAGTCCATCAAACTCATGTCTGCATGGAACTCCAGTCCTAATGCCAAGTAGTCTCTCCTATACACCCCGAATGGATCCTGTAGCACCACCTGCCCCTGACCCGACTGCCCTCATGCCTGCCCTGGCTGTCCCAAAGGCTGTCCCAATGTCCTGTCTGGAATTGTGGATATAAAGGTTGGGGAATCTTCCCAGATGATGTGTAAGCTCATGCTGGTGAAGAGTTTGTACTAGCCCCTCCCTAGGATCCACTGGAGCCACTGGCCCCACCTCCCTAGTGTCCTCTTGAACCACTCGGTCCTCCTGCGGCATTGGCACCTATAGTGCTCATACTATGCTGTAGCATTTGTGCACTAAGGTTCATCTGTTGTATGGTTGTCAACAGGTCTCTCTGTCCCCTAGCTAGATCACTCAACATGGCCTGTGTGCTGTCAAGATGTATCTCGGGGCCTTTCTCCCTGCCCTCGGGTGTCTCACGTCTGTCACCCATAGTCCTCTCATCTCGGCCTCTGTGTCTGAACTAATATTCTCTCTATCCTATATCGCTGGCTCTGTATGTGACTGAGTGTGGAAGAGGGCGTAATCCCTTCGATTTCTATCTCTCCTATCTTTGCTATGACCTCTGTGGTACTAGATGTACTCATCTCCAATATGTCCTCGACCCCCTGGGTATTCTTCACCTGTTCCCGTAATCATGGGGTCATGAGAATCACTTCTTCATAGGCTGTCAGGAAGAAGGCTATGATACCACTGAAATATCCATGATCCAACTGATCTGGATATCTACTACGGATCTAGTGTTCTGTCTCATAGATCTGATACTCTAGGGGTTTCTGGATGCGTTTTATCTTCATATATGATACTCTGGGGGTTTCTAGATGCGTTTTAGTTATGTGCTTGAGATGTTTTGTGGTTGTTGTATGTGCCTGTTATACATTATGGCTTAAACAATATAAATATGATGCATGCGGAGATAAGGAACAACAACCGCCCAATAATATGTATTATGAGATTTAAGCAGGGAAATACAATGAAATATTGGAAATATAGAAGATAGTCATCAGGTAGATCTCATAGATCGTCACTGGAATACAAGCAAATAACATCAAATACCCGTGATCAGAAGATGAAGGCAGATCTAATGCATGCACGGATAGATCGACAAAATCGGTGATTCCGGAGAAGTACAGTGACCGCTACAAACTGGAAAACTCATCTGAAATGCTATGCCCGTCGGAATGAGCTGAAAACTGTCCCAATAGAAGCGCCCTGGCCTCTAGATTGATCCTGGTGACTGTTGGATGGAAGATCTGTCCTATGATGCTCTGGATCTTGTCCCCTGGGGGACTGCGCACCTCTTGGGCTCTCTAGATGCTCCCAAATGATTCCACCAATGGAATCGTCTGATATAGGACTCAAAATGTTCGCCCCGCCAAATGCGGAACTGGGTCGGAAGGGTTTCCCCAGATCTGCTCTGATGCTTCGTCTATGACCCCAATTGTCCTTCCACAAGAGCTGCACCCTAGATGGCTGAATGATGTGCTCTGAAGGATTCCATCATCCGAATCTGATGGTAGGTGGCTCAATCAATGCGCCCTAGCTGGATCTCAACTGGGTCGGAAGGAAACTGCAATCCGAGCTCTGATCTCGTGCAGCTACACAAATCCTCTATTTGACCTTGCACCCTCACTGGCTGAGCTGCGCACACTACAAACTGGATACTCCTGAATAGCACGGTGAAATACCTGGATGGTATCTTCGATGGGCTAGGGTGTGTCTCTCAACACCGAAACCGATCAATGGCGGTGGTTTCCTCCAGAAATCCACAAAACAGTAGAAGTTGAATCTCTTCCTCCTCTAGGAACCTCAACATCAAATCATAACAATGCATAATGAGGAATTAGGTCGAATTCCTCCCTTTATGCTCTTCCCGATCTAATTCACCATTGACCTCACTTAAGCTAGGTGCTTTTCCTCCTAAGGTGAGTAATTAATTAATTAAGTCCCCCTTTAGCACCTTTTCGTTCTAATTCTTCGTTGACTTAGGCTTAAGTGACTTTTCCTATGCTTTTTGTCTTAATTCATCGTTTGGCCACCAAATCATCCTTATTGCTCCCTTTGTTCCCTGTTTGTGCCTTACTATAGTCTACGGGAACACATAGACTACTAAGTCACTCCCTGCTGGCCTACTCTTGGGAAAGGAACATCATGTTATTCCCAATTTCATGGGATAACTAGGAGATCATGTCTCGAGGCCCACAGGTCCTAGACATGGAGTACTGAGAGCATGATTGACTTGAGCATAGCCCTGGAGGGCCCATCTTTCTTCTCTTTCATCAGACTAGTCTTGTCAGCAGCAGCAGCATCCATCACCATCGGCTTGGTCTTGTATTAGAGAAGGCTCTTGCTCCATGAGGTAATTGGTCCAGGTATCATGGTATGTGTCACTTTTCATCATTATAACCTTTAGATATATGGATCTTACTCCTTTTATTTCTAACAACTGCTTGGATCTTACATTGACCCACTTGGCCATTGTTGAGGGGATTGACAGGGTGTCCTAGCAAGCCTGTACCCATAGGTTTTGGTTTGCCACCGAGGGGATTTCTGAAGAGCCATCGTCCGCTCCCATCATATCATCACGTTTTCATCTTATCTCCCGCTCATCTTTCCCATTCCCCTAGTCTAGGCATTAGGATGATCTGTTTGTAGGGTTGCACCTTGTTGTCGTCCTAATACACACTTGCAAACGTGAGCAAAGTCCAGCTCACTTAGTGTGTCCTTGGAGGCACAATGCCTAGGTTCACAATCCACACTGTCACCTTGATTGGAACCTCTTCCTTCTAGGCTTACTCCTAGGGAAGCCAAGGGGGGTAGACCCTAGTTACTAGATTGGATTTAACGTTTATGTTCTAGGAGTTGGTTTTAATTTGTTAAAAGGCTTTGGGAAAAACTAGCCTAAGATGCTAAGGCAACAAATGCAAAGTGCAAGTTTATCTATATGACAATCAACCCTTTCCCTAAGTCAACTATGACTAGTGCCTAAGGTTGGGCAAGGGGTCAACTAAGTTTGAGGGTGTTCAATTACAAAATGTTTACAAGTAAAATAAGTTGAAAACTACCCCACAAACTAAAGATTGCAAAGATTTATACAATGAAAGCTAAATATTACAAATGTACAAAAAGATACAAAGATACAAGGTATGAAAGTGTAGGAGATATTCAAAATGAGATCAACACATGAGTCAAGCATGCCCCAATAGCACTCACTCTATTGGACTGCTTTTCAATGGCAACCACTAAAGCACTCAAGATTCAAGAAGATGAAGCTTCCTCAAGTGGGATACTCAACTCCTTGAATCACACCACAAGAGCAAATAGATAAAGATGTATAAATTTATTAATTCAAATGCTCATAAGAACTTAAGACAATCAAAGACAAACCATAAGATTGCAATTAAGATCTAAAGATATGGAGTACTTGCAAAAAGTGTGTTCCTAAACATACATCTAAGATCCCCCAACACACATGGATTGTCTATGCAACTAAATGGTTAGGAGTTTCTTAAAAGTTAAGTAAATTTTATTATCCCTCCCCCTAACTATGTTTGGAGCCTTAAGCTTCCTCCTCCCTTGGCCAAATGACTGTCGAGTGCTCAAGATAGTAAGGCAACGAGGCCCACCCTAGCTTTCACGGTCAACCCTGACAGTAAGAGTACTTCCTGGAAAGGACCCCCTCCTGGAGGGTCACGGGACGGTCCCCCGCCACTTCCTTCCGTTGTTTTCCTCAAACTCGTTTTAAATGGTGGAGATGGCCGAATTAGGCTGTTCTAAGTGTCTAAAATGTTATTATGACTCGCGTGTGAGTCTTTAGGTGTGTTTGAAGTGTTTTAGGAGTTTTTTAGGTGTCCGAAAATTGTGTTTTTAGCCCAAAACCGAAACTAAAATTGCTTGAAAATGAAATGCTATGAATGTAAAGATCTTAGACCCTATCATAAGATAACTTGAATATGAAAGTCCACAAGATAACCATCATTAAACTAACATCCCATTCATCATCAAGACATAATACTTTGCAAAAAAGAAAGGGCAAGAACAGCTTGCCGAATGATAACAAGAATGAAACTTTAGGATTTTACTCATTCATCCACATATGTGTTAACCATTGAAAAAGATGGATGTGCTTGAAAGGAAAAGCTTGGCAAAGCAAAGATTAAGATCCTAAACCATTGATAGATCACATATGCTTAAAAATAAAGATAGATGGAATAATGATTTAAGAAAATAGACGAGATGTATCACTTAAGCAAAACTTAAAGCATTCAACCACGAGATATTGCTAAGCATATGAAGAGAAATAACTTGAAAGAAAAGGAAAGCTAGATGTGATGACTACTCTAGAAGATTTTAAACCATCATAGCATATAGATCATCAAAATGAATAATTTTCCTTTTAGCCTCACGATTTTGGGGATTACTCTCCCAAGGTGTAGGCAACTTAACTTAGCAAAAACTTAGAAATTAGAGCAACCACTTACAATGGCCAAGGTGGAGGCAAGCCTACCATTATTGGCCAAAGAGGGTTGTAAACTAAAACAAGATTATTATTATTAAGTGGCCACACTACCTTGTCTTGTAGACAAGAGGGGCCAAACAAATGAAAGAAACTTAACTTCAAAATAAAACTAATCTAGCCTAACGATATTGGGGGGTTGGCTTGGCCAATCACACACCCAAGGTGTAGGCAATGTATTGTTAGCTTTGAATGATACAAAAAAATTGCTGAAATGGAAGAAAAACAATGAAATTTACAAGAGGAAAGGTGAGAGATTCGTTACCCAACCAAGGAAGCTCTTGGGGATGTCTTGAGAAGGCATTTTGGCAGCATTTCCCCTTGTCCCTGGTAAGAATCTGCAAAAACCAGCATGCAAAAGTTTGCTGGAAATGCTACAAGACACCAAGATGTTAAGGAAAATTTTCTGTTTTTACACCGAAATTTTTCACATCAAAATTTCAAAGTAAAATGTAGAATTTCTTGACCTATCTAAGACATGTTAGCTACAACAATATGATATGAATAAAAGGAAATATATCAGATCCAAACTAAAACCAAAGAGTGTATGAAGGTTTTGGTTGGAAACCCCTCTAAAGTCTCTTCCAATCAACTCCTTTGAGGAAAATCTGCACACTTATACAAGATGTGAGTCTAAGAATAGCATAATATGATTGGGAAGATTAGTAAAATGAAGTACTTCACAATGCTAACTACCCTACATATATAGATCAACAACACTAATGTCAAATGATCTACCCAAACAAACTAATTTGCTCAAGAAACTAGTCAAAAACTC